>JAECXD010000537.1:0-10510 GCA_018151445.1 Zaprionus inermis
GTCAAAACATAAACAAAATGTCATTATTTTTGGAAATCCTTGATTTTTTAGGAAAGTTATGGTGAAAAAAAATTTCTGAAAAATGATAAGGGGGGACCCTTACACAAATTCAAAAAATTTCCAAATTTTCAAAATGTTCATATTGCAATTATTGAAATGTAGAATGACTATGGGTGTCAAAACATAAACAAAATGTCATTATTTTTGGAAATCACTTGATTTTTAGGAAAGTTATGGTGAAAAAAAATTTCTGAAAAATGATAAGGGGGACCCTTACACAAATTCTAAAAATTTCCAAATTTTCAAAATGTTCATATTGCAATTATTGAAATGTAGAATGACTATGGGTGTCAAAACATAAACAAAATGTCATTATTTTTGGAAATCACTTGATTTTTAGGAAAGTTATGGTGAAAAAAAATTTCTGAAAAATGAAAAGGGGGGACCCTTACACAAATTCTAAAAATTTCCAAATTTTCAAAATGTTCATATTGCAATTATTGAAATGTAGAATGACTATGGGTGTCAAAACATAAACAAAATGTCATTATTTTTGGAAATCACTTGATTTTTAGGAAAGTTATGGTGAAAAAAAATTTCTGAAAAATGATAAGGGGGACCCTTACACAAATTCTAAAAATTTCCAAATTTTCAAAATGTTCATATTGCAATTATTGAAATGTAGAATGACTATGGGTGTCAAAACATAAACAAAATGTCATTATTTTTGGAAATCACTTGATTTTTAGGAAAGTTATGGTGAAAAAAAATTTCTGAAAAATGATAAGGGGGGACCCTTACACAAATTCTAAAAATTTCCAAATTTTCAAAATGTTCATATTGCAATTATTGAAATGTAGAATGACTATGGGTGTCAAAACATAAACAAAATGTCATTATTTTTGGAAATCGCTTGATTTTTAGGAAAGTTATGGTGAAAAAAAATTTCTGAAAAATGATAAGGGGGGACCCTTACACAAATTCTAAAAATTTCCAAATTTTCAAAATGTTCATATTGCAATTATTGAAATGTAGAATGACTATGGGTGTCAAAACATAAACAAAATGTCATTATTTTTGGAAATCACTTGATTTTTAGGAAAGTTATGGTGAAAAAAAAAAAATTTTCTGAAAAATGATAAGGGGGACCCTTACACAAATTCTAAAAATTTCCAAATTTTCAAAATGTTCATATTGCAATTATTGAAATGTAGAATGACTATGGGTGTCAAAACATAAACAAAATGTCATTATTTTTGGAAATCACTTGATTTTTAGGAAAGTTATGGTGAAAAAAAATTTCTGAAAAATGATAAGGGGGGGACCCTTACACAAATTCTAAAAATTTCCAAATTTTCAAAATGTTCATATTGCAATTATTGAAATGTAGAATGACTATGGGTGTCAAAACATAAACAAAATGTCATTATTTTTGGAAATCACTTGAATTTTAGGAAAGTTATGGTGAAAAAAAATTTCTGAAAAATGATAAGGGGGGACCCTTACACAAATTCTAAAAATTTCCAAATTTTCAAAATGTTCATATTGCAATTATTGAAATGTAGAATGACTATGGGTGTCAAAACATAAACAAAATGTCATTATTTTTGGAAATCACTTGATTTTTAGGAAAGTTATGGTGAAAAAAAAATTTCTGAAAAATGATAAGGGGGGACCCTTACACAAATTCAAAAAATTTCCAAATTTTCAAAATGTTCATATTGCAATTATTGAAATGTAGAATGACTATGGGTGTCAAAACATAAACAAAATGTCATTATATTTGGAAATCACTTGAATTTTAGGAAAGTTATGGTGAAAAAAAATTTCTGAAAAATGAAAAGGGGGGACCCTTACACAAATTCTAAAAATTTCCAAATTTTCAAAATGTTCATATTGCAATTATTGAAATGTAGAATGACTATGGGTGTCAAAACATAAACAAAATGTCATTATTTTTGGAAATCACTTGATTTTTAGGAAAGTTATGGTGAAAAAAAATTGTTGAGAAATGATAAGGGGGAACCCTTACACAAATTCTAAAAATTTCCAAATTTTCAAAATGTTCATATTGCAATTATTGAAATGTAGAATGACTATGGGTGTCAAAACATAAAAAAATGTCATTATATTTGGAAATCACTTGAATTTTAGGAAAGTTATGGTGAAAAAAAATTTCTGAAAAATGAAAAGGGGGGACCCTTACACAAATTCTAAAAATTTCCAAATTTTCAAAATGTTCATATTGCAATTATTGAAATGTAGAATGACTATGGGTGTCAAAACATAAACAAAATGTCATTATTTTTGGAAATCGCTTGATTTTTAGGAAAGTTATGGTGAAAAAAAAATTCTGAAAAATGATAAGGGGGAACCCTTACACAAATTCTAAAAATTTCCAAATTTTCAAAATGTTCATATTGCAATTATTGAAATGTAGAATGACTATGGGTGTCAAAACATAAACAAAATGTCATTATTTTTGGAAATCACTTGATTTTTAGGAAAGTTATGGTGAAAAAAAAATTTCTGAAAAATGATAAGGGGGGGCCTTACCACAAATTCTAAAAAATTTCCAAATTTTCAAAATGTTCATATTGCAATTATTGAAATGTAGAATGACTATGGGTGTCAAAACATAAAGAAAATGTCATTATTTTTGGAAATCGCTTGATTTTTAGAAAAGTTATGGTGAAAAAAAATTTCTGAAAAATGATAAGGGGGACCCTTACACAAATTCAAAAAATTTCCAAATTTTCAAAATGTTCATATTGCAATTATTGAAATGTAGAATGACTATGGGTGTCAAAACATAAACAAAATGTCATTATTTTTGGAAATCACTTGATTTTTAGGAAAGTTATGGTGAAAAAAAATTTCTGAAAAATGATAAGGGGGGACCCTTACACAAATTCTAAAAATTTCCAAATTTTCAAAATGTTCATATTGCAATTATTGAAATGTAGAATGACTATGGGTGTCAAAACATAAACAAAATGTCATTATTTTTGGAAATCACTTGATTTTTAGGAAAGTTATGGTGAAAAAAAAATTTCTGAAAAATGATAAGGGGGGGACCCTTACACAAATTCCAAAAATTTCCAAATTTTCAAAATGTTCATATTGCAATTATTGAAATGTAGAATGACTATGGGTGTCAAAACATAAACAAAATGTCATTATTTTTGGAAATCACTTGATTTTTAGGAAAGTTATGGTGAAAAAAAAATTTCTGAAAAATGATAAGGGGGGGACCCTTACACAAATTCCAAAAATTTCCAAATTTTCAAAATGTTCATATTGCAATTATTGAAATGTAGAATGACTATGGGTGTCAAAACATAAACAAAATGTCATTATTTTTGGAAATCACTTGATTTTTAGGAAAGTTATGGTGAAAAAAAATTTCTGAAAAATGATAAGGGGGGGACCCTTACACAAATTCTAAAAATTTCCAAATTTTCAAAATGTTCATATTGCAATTATTGAAATGTAGAATGACTATGGGTGTCAAAACATAAACAAAATGTCATTATTTTTGGAAATCACTTGATTTTTAGGAAAGTTATGGTGAAAAAAAATTTCTGAAAAATGATAAGGGGGGGACCCTTACACAAATTCTAAAAATTTCCAAATTTTCAAAATGTTCATATTGCAATTATTGAAATGTAGAATGACTATGGGTGTCAAAACATAAACAAAATGTCATTATTTTTGGAAATCACTTGATTTTTAGGAAAGTTATGGTGAAAAAAAAATTTCTGAAAAATGATAAGGGGGGACCCTTACACAAATTCTAAAAATTTCCAAATTTTCAAAATGTTCATATTGCAATTATTGAAATGTAGAATGACTATGGGTGTCAAAACATAAACAAAATGTCATTATTTTTGGAAATCACTTGATTTTTAGGAAAGTTATGGTGAAAAAAATTTCTGAAAAATGATAAGGGGGGGACCCTTACACAAATTCTAAAAATTTCCAAATTTTCAAAATGTTCATATTGCAATTATTGAAATGTAGAATGACTATGGGTGTCAAAACATAAACAAAATGTCATTATTTTTGGAAATCACTTGATTTTTAGGAAAGTTATGGTGAAAAAAAAATTTCTGAAAAATGATAAGGGGGGACCCTTACACAAATTCTAAAAATTTCCAAATTTTCAAAATGTTCATATTGCAATTATTGAAATGTAGAATGACTATGGGTGTCAAAACATAAACAAAATGTCATTATTTTTGGAAATCACTTGATTTTTAGGAAAGTTATGGTGAAAAAAAATTTCTGAAAAATGATAAGGGGGGGACCCTTACACAAATTCTAAAAATTTCCAAATTTTCAAAATGTTCATATTGCAATTATTGAAATGTAGAATGACTATGGGTGTCAAAACATAAACAAAATGTCATTATTTTTGGAAATCACTTGATTTTTAGGAAAGTTATGGTGAAAAAAAAATTTCTGAAAAATGATAAGGGGGGGACCCTTACACAAATTCTAAAAATTTCCAAATTTTCAAAATGTTCATATTGCAATTATTGAAATGTAGAATGACTATGGGTGTCAAAACATAAACAAAATGTCATTATTTTTGGAAATCACTTGATTTTTAGGAAAGTTATGGTGAAAAAAAATTTCTGAAAAATGATAAGGGGGGACCCTTACACAAATTCTAAAAATTTCCAAATTTTCAAAATGTTCATATTGCAATTATTGAAATGTAGAATGACTATGGGTGTCAAAACATAAACAAAATGTCATTATTTTTGGAAATCACTTGATTTTTAGGAAAGTTATGGTGAAAAAAAAATTTCTGAAAAATGATAAGGGGGGGACCCTTACACAAATTCTAAAAATTTCCAAATTTTCAAAATGTTCATATTGCAATTATTGAAATGTAGAATGACTATGGGTGTCAAAACATAAACAAAATGTCATTATTTTTGGAAATCACTTGATTTTTAGGAAAGTTATGGTGAAAAAAAATTTCTGAAAAATGATAAGGGGGGACCCTTACACAAATTCTAAAAATTTCCAAATTTTCAAAATGTTCATATGCCAATTATTGAAATGTAGAATGACTATGGGTGTCAAAACATAAACAAAATGTCATTATTTTTGGAAATCACTTGATTTTTAGGAAAGTTATGGTGAAAAAAAATTTCTGAAAAATGATAAGGGGGGACCCTTACACAAATTCTAAAAATTTCCAAATTTTCAAAATGTTCATATTGCAATTATTGAAATGTAGAATGACTATGGGTGTCAAAACATAAACAAAATGTCATTATTTTTGGAAATCACTTGATTTTTAGGAAAGTTATGGTGAAAAAAAAATTTCTGAAAAATGATAAGGGGGGGACCCTTACACAAATTCTAAAAATTTCCAAATTTTCAAAATGTTCATATTGCAATTATTGAAATGTAGAATGACTATGGGTGTCAAAACATAAACAAAATGTCATTATTTTTGGAAATCACTTGATTTTTAGGAAAGTTATGGTGAAAAAAAAATTTCTGAAAAATGATAAGGGGGGACCCTTACACAAATTCTAAAAATTTCCAAATTTTCAAAATGTTCATATTGCAATTATTGAAATGTAGAATGACTATGGGTGTCAAAACATAAACAAAATGTCATTATTTTTGGAAATCACTTGATTTTTAGGAAAGTTATGGTGAAAAAAAATTTCTGAAAAATGATAAGGGGGGGACCCTTACACAAATTCTAAAATTTCTCCAAATTTTCAAAATGTTCATATTGCAATTATTGAAATGTAGAATGACTATGGGTGTCAAAACATAAACAAAATGTCATTATTTTTGGAAATCACTTGAATTTTAGGAAAGTTATGGTGAAAAAAAATTTTCTGAAAAATGATAAGGGGGGGACCCTTACACAAATTCTAAAAATTTCCAAATTTTCAAAATGTTCATATTGCAATTATTGAAATGTAGAATGACTATGGGTGTCAAAACATAAACAAAATGTCATTATTTTTGGAAATCACTTGATTTTTAGGAAAGTTATGGTGAAAAAAATTTTTTATAAAATGATAAGGGGGGACCCTTACACAAATTCTAAAAATTTCCAAATTTTCAAAATGTTCATATTGCAATTATTGAAATGTAGAATGACTATGGGTGTCAAAACATAAACAAAATGTCATTATTTTTGGAAATCACTTGATTTTTAGGAAAGTTATGGTGAAAAAAAAAATTTCTGAAAAATGATAAGGGGGGACCCTTACACAAATTCTAAAAATTTCCAAATTTTCAAAATGTTCATATTGCAATTATTGAAATGTAGAATGACTATGGGTGTCAAAACATAAACAAAATGTCATTATTTTTGGAAATCACTTGATTTTTAGGAAAGTTATGGTGAAAAAAAAATTTCTGAAAAATGATAAGGGGGGGACCCTTACACAAATTCTAAAAATTTCCAAATTTTCAAAATGTTCATATTGCAATTATTGAAATGTAGAATGACTATGGGTGTCAAAACATAAACAAAATGTCATTATTTTTGGAAATCACTTGATTTTTAGGAAAGTTATGGTGAAAAAAAATTTCTGAAAAATGATAAGGGGGGACCCTTACACAAATTCTAAAAATTTCCAAATTTTCAAAATGTTCATATGCCAATTATTGAAATGTAGAATGACTATGGGTGTCAAAACATAAACAAAATGTCATTATTTTTGGAAATCACTTGATTTTTAGGAAAGTTATGGTGAAAAAAAATTTCTGAAAAATGATAAGGGGGGGACCCTTACACAAATTCTAAAAATTTCCAAATTTTCAAAATGTTCATATGCCAATTATTGAAATGTAGAATGACTATGGGTGTCAAAACATAAACAAAATGTCATTATTTTTGGAAATCGCTTGATTTTTAGGAAAGTTATGGTGAAAAAAAATTTCTGAAAAATGATAAGGGGGGACCCTTACACAAATTCTAAAAATTTCCAAATTTCCAAAATGTTCATATTGCAATTATTGAAATGTAGAATGACTATGGGTGTCAAAACATAAACAAAATGTCATTATTTTTGGAAATCACTTGAATTTTAGGAAAGTTATGGTGAAAAAAAATGTTCTGAAAAATGATAAGGGGGGAACCCTTACACAAATTCTAAAAATTTCCAAATTTTCAAAATGTTCATATTGCAATTATTGAAATGTAGAATGACTATGGGTGTCAAAACATAAACAAAATGTCATTATTTTTGGAAATCGCTTGATTTTTAGGAAAGTTATGGTGAAAAAAAAATTTCTGAAAAATGATAATGTGCTGTCAAAATGGCATCAAAATCGGACCACTATAACATATAGCTGCCATAGGAACAATCGGCTGAAATCAGGGTTTTTGTATGCAAACCTGTTTTGTTTTTGGAAATACCGCACATTATCAATACTTTTTAATGTTATACAGAAACCCGCCCTTAGTTTTTCCATTTAAATTTCTCAGACGTTTATATTCTAAAGCTGTTATAGGAACAATCAGTCAGTCCACGTGTCTGTTGCAACTCAAATTAGTCCCCCAGTTATTGAGCTATCTTCATGAAACTTTGCTCACAAGCTTCTTATTTCTGCCCTCTTTAAATAAGTCGGAATGGGCCAGATCGGACTGATATATCGTATAGCTGTCATGGAGCCTATCGGCCGATTTTCGTTATATTTCAAGATATTGCTATCAGGCTTATCACATCCAAATCTAAGTGTGTCCCTAATAATAAAGTTCGAAATCGAATTTTTATAACTTATAACGATCAACGATCGGCCTAATGAAGGTTCATGTTGCAATTTTATGGAAACCTGAGTACTATTACATGTAGCTGTTAAACAAAAAATCCTGTAGCTGTTATTCAAACGCTTTTTTGAATGAGAACTTTCCAAATTTATTTATATTTTATGACCAACAGATCCTTTACAACACAAAGACATTTCCTCATAACATTTTGTGTTAAGTATATAAGATATCCAGGTATGTACAAAAGCATTAAAAAGGTAGAATTATTTTTTTTCGAAGCAGGTGTTTGATTCATAGCCTTAATCAGGTAAAAATCTTGACTTCCTGTACTGTTATAATTGTTCAATAAATCCCACAGAAACCAGCAGCAATCCAAATATATTTTATATTTTGTATAACTGCAAGGATATGAAACCTTCGGCAAGCCGAAGGTAGCCTTGCTTTCTTGTTGAAATGTAGAATGACTATGGGTATCAAAACATAAACAAAATGTCATTATTTTTGGAAATCGCTTGATTTTTAGGAAAGTTATAGTGAAAAAAAATTTCTGAAAAATGATAAGGGGGGGGACCCTTACACAAATTCTAAAATTTCCAAATTTTCCAAATGTTCATATTGCAATTATTGAAATGTAGAATGACTATGGGTGTCAAAACATAAACAAAATGTCATTATTTTTGGAAATCACTTGAATTTTAGGAAAGTTATGGTGAAAAAAAATGTTTGAAAAATGATAAGGGGGGACCCTTACACAAATTCTAAAAATTTCCAAATTTTCAAAATGTTCATATTGCAATTATTGAAATGTAGAATGACTATGGGTGTCAAAACATAAACAAAATGTCATTCTTACACAAATTCTAAAAATTTCCAAATTTTCAAATGTATTTTTGGAAATCACTTGAATTTTAGGAAAGTATGGTGAAAAATTTTGAAAATGATAAGGGGGACCTTACACAATCAAAATGTTCATATTGCAATTATTGAAATGTAGAATGACTATGGGTGTCAAAACATAAACAAAATGTCATTATTTTGGAATGGAAATCACTTGATTTTAGGAAAGTTATGGTGAAAAAAATTCTAAAATGATAAGGGGCTTTTAAATTCAAAATGTTCATATGCAAATTGAAAGAGAAAAAGGGAAAAAAAAAAATATTTCACTTGATTTTTAGGAAAGTTATGGAAAAAAAATTTCTGAAAAATGATAAGGGGGGACCCTTACACAAATTCCAAAAATTTCCAAATTTTCAAAATGTTCATATTGCAATTATTGAAATGTAGAATGACTATGGGTGTCAAAACATAAACAAAATGTCATTATTTTTGGAAATCACTTGATTTTTAGGAAAGTTATGGTGAAAAAAATTTCTGAAAAATGATAAGGGGGACCCTTACACAAATTCTAAAAATTTCCAAATTTTCAAAATGTTCATATGGCAATTATTGAAATGTAGAATGACTATGGGTATCAAAACATAAACAAAATGTCATTATTTTTGGAAATCACTTGATTTTTAGGAAAGTTATGGTGAAAAAAAATTTCTGAAAAATGATAAGGGGGGACCCTTACACAAATTCCAAAAATTTCCAAATTTTCAAAATGTTCATATGCCAATTATTGAAATGTAGAATGACTATGGGTGTCAAAACATAAACAAAATGTCATTATTTTTGGAAATCACTTGATTTTTAGGAAAGTTATGGTGAAAAAAAAATGATTTTTTTTTGTTGATTGATGAAAAATGATAAGGGGGGACCCTTACACAAATTCCAAAAATTTCCAAATTTTCAAAATGTTCATATGCCAATTATTGAAATGAAAAAATGTAGAATGACTATGGGTGTCAAAACATAAACAAAATGTCATTATTTTTGGAAATCACTTGATTTTTAGGAAAGTTATGGTGAAAAAAAATTTCTGAAAAATGATAAGGGGGGACCCTTACACAAATTCCAAAAATTTCCAAATTTTCAAAATGTTCATATTGCAATTATTGAAATGTAGAATGACTATGGGTGTCAAAACATAAACAAAATGTCATTATTTTTGGAAATCACTTGATTTTTAGGAAAGTTATGGTGAAAAAAAAATTTCTGAAAAATGATAAGGGGGACCCTTACACAAATTCTAAAAATTTCCAAATTTTCAAAATGTTCATATTGCAATTATTGAAATGTAGAATGACTATGGGTGTCAAAACATAAACAAAATGTCATTATTTTTGGAAATCACTTGAATTTTTAGGAAAGTTATGGTGAAAAAAAAAATTTCTGAAAAATGATAAGGGGGGACCCTTACACAAATTCAAAAATTTCCAAATTTTCAAAATGTTCATATTGCCAATTATTGAAATGTAGAATGACTATGGGTGTCAAAACATAAACAAAATGTCATTATTTTTGGAAATCACTTGATTTTTAGGAAAGTTATGGTGAAAAAAAAATTTCTGAAAAATGATAAGGGGGGGACCCTTACACAAATTCTAAAAATTTCCAAATTTTCAAAATGTTCATATTGCAATTATTGAAATGTAGAATGACTATGGGTGTCAAAACATAAACAAAATGTCATTATTTTTGGAAATCACTTGAATTTTTAGGAAAGTTATGGTGAAAAAAAATTTCTGAAAAATGATAAGGGGGGACCCTTACACAAATTCTAAAAAATTTCCAAATTTTCAAAATGTTCATATTGCCAATTATTGAAATGTAGAATGACTATGGGTATCAAAACATAAACAAAATGTC
>JAECXD010000538.1:0-46877 GCA_018151445.1 Zaprionus inermis
ATAACCTAGCAGATGGCTTTCAATTATGCATGTATGAAAGAGATGCCTATGTGTACTTACATATATATATGGTGCCTCACAATACATCTCAACATATCTAATTAGATTTGTCGTTTGTTTTTAAATACTTATTTTGAATTTTGCAATACACTGTAAAATAAAAAAATATAAGATACGGAAAAAAAAATAAATATACGTCGGTCGCCAGACCCAGGATTTGAACTCCGATTCTTTCGTTTAACATTCAGTGACCATCACCACGCGGCCACTGCATTTCTTACGCAATGACCGATAAAATTGCATTATGAATATATTCGGTGCACATAATTAAAAAAAAAGTTGCCTGCTGCTGGTGCCGAATTCGACCTAACAATAGAAAAAAGCAAGGCACCTTCAGCTGGCGAAGGTTTCATACCCTTGCAGTTATACAAAATATAAAATATATTTGGATTGCTGCTGGTTTCTGTGGTATTTATTGAACAATTATGAGAATACAGGAAGTCAAGATTTTTACCTGATTAAGGCTATGAATCTGCAAAAACCCGCTTCAAAAAATAATTTTTCCTTTTTAATGCTTTTGTATATACCTGGATTTCTTATATACTTAACACAAAATGTTATGAGGAAAATTGTCTTTTTAAAGTGATCTGTTGGTCATAAAATCTAAATTTGGAAAGTTCTCATTCCAAAAGGCGTTTGAATAACAGCTTCATGATTTTTTGTTTAACAGCTACATGTAATAGTACTGAGATTTCCATAAAATTGCAACATGAACCTTCATTAGGCCGATCGTTGATCGTTATATAGTTATAAAAGTTCGATTTCGAACTTTATTATTAATTCGCGGACTTAACACGGGTTAGATTTGCCTGTGGTAAGCCTGACAGCTATATCTTGAAATATAACGAAAATCGGCCGATAGGCTTCATGACAGCTATACGATATATCAGTCCGATCTGGCCCGTTCCGACTTATTAAAAGAGGGCAGAAATAAGAAGCTTGGGAGGAAAGTAACATGGGAGAAAGCTCAAAACTAAGGGACTAATATGGCTAAAAACTAGACTAAAAGCTAATAATAAAAACTAAAACTAAAAACTAAAAACTAAGGGACTAAATTGGTTAAAACTAAAGACTAAAAACTTAAAACTAAAAACTAATTATTTAAACCTAAAAAAACTAAAACTATATACTATAAACTAAGCTAAAAATTTAAAACGAAAAACTAAGGGCTGGTTACTGTATAAAATTAAAAATTAAAAATGGCGTAATAACTAAAAACTAAAAACAAAACTGCATACTAAAAACCCGGATTTAAGCCTAACTTGTTCCTAAATGACAGCTATATGTTATAGTGGTCCGATTATACAATTTGATACTAAAATTTGACAGCTAACATTAAGAACGTAATAAGAATAAGATTTGCCAAATCTTGTTGCTAATATCTTAAAAAACAACAAAAAAACAGCTGATAGCTTCTACAGCTTATACGATATACTCGGTCCGATCTGGCTCGTTCCAACTTATTTACAGCCTACAGCAATAATAAGCTTGTGTGCCAAGTTTCATGTAGATAGCTCAATAACTGGGGGACTAATTTGAGTTCCAACATACAGACGGACTGACTGATTGTTCCTATAACAGCTA
This sequence comes from Zaprionus inermis, assembly GCA_018151445.1. NCBI lineage: Eukaryota > Metazoa > Arthropoda > Insecta > Diptera > Drosophilidae > Zaprionus > Zaprionus inermis. The sequence goes on from JAECXD010000538.1 coordinate 1,645, forward strand.
TGTATATAATATAAACTTCTGAGATATTTAAATTGAAAAACTAAGGGCGGGTTACTGTATAACATTAAAAAGTATTGATAATGTGCGGTATTTCCAAAAACAAAACAGGTTTGCATACAAAAACCCTGATTTCAGCCGATTGTTCCTATGGCAGCTATATGTTATAGTGATCCGATTTTGATACAATTTTGACAGCAAATTAAGAAAGTAATAAGAATAAGATTTGCCAAATCTTGTTGCAATATCTTGAAAAACAACAAAAATCGGCCGATAGCTTCTATGACAGCTATACGATATATCGGTCCGATCTGGCTCGTTCCGACTTATTTACAGCCTACAGCAATAAGAAGCTTGTATGCCAAGTTTCATGAAGATAGCTCAAAAACTGAGAGTCTAGTTTGCGTTGCAACAGACGGACGGACGGACGGACGGACAGACGGACATCCATTTTTCGACTCCTCTGGTGATGCTGATTCAGAATATATATACTTTATAGGGTCGGAGATGTCTCCTAAGGTGCGTTGCAAACTTCTGGCTAAAATTAATATACCCTCTGCAAGGGTATAAAAAAAGTTGCCTGCTGCTGGAGTCGAACTCGGGAACTAACAATAGAAAAAACCGACATAGGCACATGGTCACACGGCAATACTATTTCTTAAAGATCTTCCTTATTTATTAGCCGATCTTATTGAAACTTTCGCAAGACGCCCGCAGGGTGGGTTTTTATCACATGATTAAAAAATGATTGCTTTAGAGCTATATTTGCAGCTACAATCGATTTTTTTCGATTTATGGGGGCAGATTGAAGCGTGGCAAAAATCCAAAATAAAGTTGATTTGCGTGCAAAATTAACACATATAGTGTTCAAATTTTGTAACTCCAGCTCTTATAATATATGAGATCTAGGCTTTCATACGAACAAAAGGACAGACGGTCAGACGGACATGGCTATATCGACTCTTTTGTTCATGTTGATTCCGATTATATATACTTTATGGAGTAGATGTCTCCTTCTACCTGTTACAAACATTTTCGGTTGGCACAAAGTTATAATACACTTCTACTCTACGAGTAGTGGGTATAAAAAGTAGGTATGTATGCATGTAATGATTCTATCCACCAATGCGCCGAGAGCATGCAGAAAATAAGGTGGACAAAACCATACAAACAATTTGTATTCCGCAGATCAGTGGGCAGCAACCTGTCATGCGGCAAATGCGGTCGTTTACAAATTATTTTCCGTACTCTTGGGTGAAAACTAAAAACTAAAAACTAAAAACTAAAAACTAAAAACTAAAAACTAAAAACTAAAAACTAAAAACTAAAAACTAAAAACTAAAAACTAAAAACTAAAAACTAAAAACTAAAAACTAAAAACTAAAAACTAAAAACTAAAAACTAAAAACTAAAAACTAAAAACTAAAAACTAAAAACTAAAAACTAAAAACTAAAAACTAAAAACTAAAAACTAAAAACTAAAAACTAAAAAAACTAAAAACTAAAAACTAAAAACTAAAAACTAAAAACTAAAAACTAAAAACTAAAAACTAAAAACTAAAAACTAAAAACTAAAAACTAAAAACTAAAAACTAAAAACTAAAAACTAAAAACTAAAAACTAAAAACTAAAAACTAAAAACTAAAAACTAAAAACTAAAAACTAAAAACTAAAAACTAAAAACTAAAAACTAAAAACTAAAAACTAAAAACTAAAAACTAAAAACTAAAAACTAAAAACTAAAAACTAAAAACTAAAAACTAAAAACTAAAAACTAAAAACTAAAAACTAAAAACTAAAAACTAAAAACTAAAAACTAAAAACTAAAAACTAAAAACTAAAAACTAAAAACTAAAAAAAAACTAAAAACTAAAAACTAAAAACTAAAAACTAAAAACTAAAACTAAAAACTAAAAACTAAAAACTAAAAACTAAAAACTAAAAACTAAAAACTAAAACTAAAAACTAAAAACTAAAAACTAAAAACTAAAAACTAAAAACTAAAAACTAAAAACTAAAAACTAAAAACTAAAAACTAAAAACTAAAAACTAAAAACTAAAAACTAAAAACTAAAAACTAAAAACTAAAAACTAAAAACTAAAAACTAAAAACTAAAAACTAAAAACTAAAAACTAAAAACTAAAAACTAAAAACTAAAAACTAAAAACTAAAAACTAAAAACTAAAAACTAAAAACTAAAAACTAAAAACTAAAAACTAAAAACTAAAAACTAAAAACTAAAAACTAAAAACTAAAAACTAAAAACTAAAAACTAAAAACTAAAAACTAAAAACTAAAAACTAAAAACTAAAAACTAAAAACTAAAAACTAAAAAAAAACTAAAAACTAAAAACTAAAAACTAAAAACTAAAAACTAAAAACTAAAAAAAAAAACTAAAAAAAAACTAAAAACTAAAAACTAAAAAAAACTAAAAACTAAAAACTAAAAACTAAAACTAAAACTAAAAAACTAAAAACTAAAAACTAAAAACTAAAAACTAAAAACTAAAAACTAAAAACTAAAAAAAAACTAAAAACTAAAAACTAAAAACTAAAAACTAAAAACTAAAAACTAAAAACTAAAAACTAAAAACTAAAAACTAAAAACTAAAAACTAAAAACTAAAAACTAAAAAACTAAAAAACTAAAAACTAAAAACTAAAAACTAAAAAACTAAAAACTAAAAACTAAAAACTAAAAACTAAAAACTAAAAACTAAAAACTAAAAACTAAAAACTAAAAACTAAAAACTAAAAACTAAAAACTAAAAACTAAAAACTAAAAACTAAAAACTAAAAACTAAAAACTAAAAACTAAAAACTAAAAACTAAAAACTAAAAACTAAAAACTAAAAACTAAAAACTAAAAACTAAAAACTAAAAACTAAAAACTAAAAACTAAAAACTAAAAACTAAAAACTAAAAACTAAAAACTAAAAACTAAAAACTAAAAACTAAAATCAAAAACTAAAAACTAAAAAACTAAAAACTAAAAACTAAAAACTAAAAACTAAAAACTAAAACTAAAAACTAAAAACTAAAAACTAAAAACTAAAAACTAAAAACTAAAAACTAAAAACTAAAAACTAAAAACTAAAAACTAAAAACTAAAAACTAAAAACTAAAAACTAAAAAAAAAAAACTAAAAACTAAAAACTAAAAACTAAAAACTAAAAACTAAAAACTAAAAACTAAAAACTAAAAACTAAAAACTAAAAACTAAAAACTAAAAACTAAAAACTAAAAACTAAAAACTAAAAACTAAAAACTAAAAACTAAAAACTAAAAACTAAAAACTAAAAACTAAAAACTAAAAACTAAAAACTAAAAACTAAAAACTAAAAACTAAAAACTAAAAACTAAAAACTAAAAACTAAAAACTAAAAACTAAAAACTAAAAACTAAAAACTAAAAACTAAAAACTAAAAACTAAAAACTAAAAACTAAAAACAAAAACTAAAAACTAAAACTAAAAACTAAAAAAAACTAAAAACTAAAAACTAAAAACTAAAAACTAAAAACTAAAAACTAAAAACTAAAAACTAAAAACTAAAAACTAAAAACTAAAAACTAAAAACTAAAAACTAAAAAAAACTAAAAACTAAAAACTAAAAACTAAAAACTAAAAACTAAAAACTAAAAACTAAAAACTAAAAACTAAAAACTAAAAACTAAAAACTAAAAACTAAAAACTAAAAACTAAAAACTAAAAACTAAAAACTAAAAACTAAAAACTAAAAACTAAAAACTAAAAACTAAAAACTAAAAACTAAAAACTAAAAACTAAAAACTAAAAACTAAAAACTAAAAACTAAAAACTAAAAACTAAAAACTAAAAACTAAAAACTAAAAACTAAAAACTAAAAACTAAAAACTAAAAACTAAAAACTAAAAACTAAAAACTAAAAACTAAAAACTAAAAACTAAAAACTAAAAACTAAAAACTAAAAACTAAAAACTAAAAACTAAAAACTAAAAACTAAAAACTAAAAACTAAAAAAAAAAACTAAAAAAAACTAAAAACTAAAAACTAAAAACTAAAAACTAAAAACTAAAAACTAAAAACTAAAAACTAAAAACTAAAAACTAAAAACTAAAAACTAAAAACTAAAAACTAAAAACTAAAAACTAAAAACTAAAAACTAAAAACTAAAAACTAAAAAAAAAAAACTAAAAACTAAAAACTAAAAAAACTAAAAAACTAAAAACTAAAAACTAAAAAAACTAAAAACTAAAAAAACTAAAAAACTAAAAACTAAAAACTAAAAACTAAACTAAAACTAAAAACTAAAAACTAAAAACTAAAAACTAAAAACTAAAAACTAAAAACTAAAAACTAAAAACTAAAAACTAAAAACTAAAATCAAAAACCAAAAAACTAAAAACTAAAAACTAAAAACTAAAAACTAAAAACTAAAAACTAAAAACTAAAAACTAAAAACTAAAAAAAACTAAAAACTAAAAACTAAAAACTAAAAAACTAAAAACTAAAAACTAAAAACTAAAAACTAAAAACTAAAAACTAAAAAAAACTAAAAACTAAAAACTAAAAACTAAAAACTAAAAACTAAAAACTAAAAACTAAAAACTAAAAACTAAAAACTAAAAACTAAAAAAACTAAAAACTAAAAACTAAAAACTAAAAACTAAAAACTAAAAACTAAAAACTAAAAACTAAAAACTAAAAAACTAAAAACTAAAAACTAAAAACTAAAAACTAAAAACTAAAAACTAAAAACTAAAAACTAAAAACTAAAAACTAAAAACTAAAAACTAAAAACTAAAAACTAAAAAACTAAAAACAAAAACTAAAAACTAAAAACTAAAACTAAAAACTAAAAACTAAAAACTAAAAACTAAAAACTAAAAACTAAAAACTAAAAACTAAAAACTAAAAACTAAAAACTAAAAACTAAAAACTAAAAACTAAAAACTAAAAACTAAAAACTAAAAACTAAAAACTAAAAACTAAAAACTAAAAACTAAAAACTAAAAACTAAAAACTAAAAACTAAAAACTAAAAACTAAAAAAACTAAAAACTAAAAACTAAAAACTAAAAACTAAAAACTAAAAACTAAAAACTAAAAACTAAAAACTAAAAACTAAAAACTAAAAACTAAAAACTAAAAACTAAAAACTAAAAACTAAAAACTAAAAACTAAAAACTAAAAACTAAAAACTAAAAACTAAAAACTAAAACTAAAAACTAAAAACTAAAAACTAAAAACTAAAAACTAAAAACTAAAAACTAAAAAAACTAAAAACTAAAAACTAAAAACTAAAAACTAAAAAACTAAAAACTAAAAACTAAAAACTAAAAACTAAAAACTAAAAACTAAAAACTAAAAACTAAAAACTAAAAACTAAAAACTAAAAACTAAAAACTAAAAACTAAAAACTAAAAACTAAAAACTAAAAACTAAAAACTAAAAACTAAAAACTAAAAACTAAAAACTAAAAACTAAAAACTAAAAACTAAAAACTAAAAACTAAAAATTAAAAACTAAAAACTAAAAACTAAAAACTAAAAACTAAAAACTAAAAACTAAAAACTAAAAACTAAAAACTAAAAACTAAAAACTAAACTCTTTGGAAAAACACGTGCCACATGAAAACAATGCCTTCTTGCTTTCAGTAAGCAGCATATATGTATGTATGTATAGGCGTCTCTTTCACACATGCATAATTTAAAGCCCTCTGCTGAGTTCTAACTGCAAAGTAATAAAAGCAAAGGGCAACATCCAATAAGAATCGAATGGAACTTGCATAGGCAAAACAAATTAGAGACGGGAAGAAATAAAAAGCAAGAACGCATTGTTCACATTTGGCACGTGTTTTTCCGAAGAATTGTAGAGGGTGGACTGTGATATGTCCAGTCAGCTCGACTGTAGCCTTTCCGACTTGTTTTACTGTGCAGTTATAACCTAGCAGATGGCTTTCAATTATGCATGTATGAAAGAGATGCCTATGTGTACATACATATATATATGGTGCCTCACAATACATCTCAACATATCTAATTAGATTTGTCGTTTGTTTTTAAATACTTATTTTGAATTTTGCAATACACTGTAAAATAAAAAAATATAAGATACGGAAAAAAAAATAAATATACGTCGGTCGCCAGACCCAGGATTTGAACTCCGATTCTCTCGTTTAACATTCAGTGACCATCACCACGCGGCCACTGCATTTCTTACGCAATGACCGATAAAATTGCATTATGAATATATTCGGTGCACATAATTAAAAAAAAAGTTGCCTGCTGCTGGAGTCGAACTCGGGAACTAACAATAGAAAAAACCGACATAGGCACATGGTCACACGGCAATACTATTTCTTAAATATCTTCCTTATTTATTAGCCGATCTTATTGAAACTTTCGCAAGACGCCCGCAGGGTGGGTTTTTATCACATGATTAAAAAATGATTGCTTTAGAGCTATATTTGCAGCTACAATCGATTTTTTTCGATTTATGGGGGCAGATTGAGGCGTGGCAAAAATCCAAAATAAAGTTGATTTGCGTGCAAAATTAACACATATAGTGTTCAAATTTTGTAACTCCAGCTCTTATAATATATGAGATCTAGGTTTTCATACGGACAAAAGGACAGACGGTCAGACGGACATGGCTATATCGACTCTTTTGTTCATGTTGATTCCGATTATATATACTTTATGGAGTAGATGTCTCCTTCTACCTGTTACAAACATTTTCGGTTGGCACAAAGATATAATACACTTCTACTCTACGAGTAGTGGGTATAAAAAGTAGGTATGTATGCATGTAATGATTCTATCCACCAATGCGCCGATCATAAAACGGGTTAAAAATGCCTTTTCCAGAGCATGCAGAAAATAAGGTGGACAAAACCATACAAACAATTTTTATTCCGCAGATCAGTGGGCAGCAACCTGTCATGCGGCAAATGCGGTCGTTTACAAATTATTTTCCGTACTCTTGGGTGAAAACTAAAAACTAAAAACTAAAAACTAAAAACTAAAAACTAAAAACTAAAAAACTAAAAACTAAAAACTAAAAACTAAAAACTAAAAACTAAAAACTAAAAACTAAAAACTAAAAACTAAAAACTAAAAACTAAAAACTAAAAACTAAAAACTAAAAACTAAAAACTAAAAACTAAAAACTAAAAACTAAAAACTAAAAACTAAAAAAACTAAAAACTAAAAACTAAAAACTAAAAACTAAAAAACTAAAAAAAACTAAAAACTAAAAACTAAAAACTAAAAACTAAAAACTAAAAACTAAAAACTAAAAACTAAAAACTAAAAACTAAAAACTAAAAACTAAAAACTAAAAACTAAAAACTAAAAACTAAAAACTAAAAACTAAAAACTAAAAACTAAAAACTAAAAACTAAAAACTAAAAACTAAAAACTAAAAAAAAACTAAAAACTAAAAACTAAAAACTAAAAACTAAAAACTAAAAACTAAAAACTAAAAACTAAAAACTAAAAACTAAAAACTAAAAACTAAAAAACTAAAAACTAAAAACTAAAAACTAAAAACTAAAAACTAAAAACTAAAAACTAAAAACTAAAAACTAAAAACTAAAAACTAAAAACTAAAAACTAAAAAAAACTAAAAACTAAAAACTAAAAACTAAAAACTAAAAACTAAAAACTAAAAACTAAAAACTAAAAACTAAAAACTAAAAACTAAAAACTAAAAACTAAAAACTAAAAACTAAAAACTAAAAACTAAAAACTAAAAACTAAAAACTAAAAACTAAAAACTAAAAACTAAAAACTAAAAACTAAAAACTAAAAACTAAAAAAACTAAAAAAAAACTAAAAACTAAAAACTAAAAACTAAAAACTAAAAACTAAAAACTAAAAACTAAAAACTAAAAACTAAAAACTAAAAACTAAAAACTAAAAACTAAAAACTAAAAACTAAAAACTAAAAACTAAAAACTAAAAACTAAAAAACTAAAAACTAAAAACTAAAAACTAAAAACTAAAAACTAATAAAACTAAAAACTAAATTAAGAACTAAAGCTAAAACACTAAAAATAAAAAATATAAGAAACTAAAAAAAAAATAAAAACGGGTAAAGATAAACTAACGTAAAAGGAATAGACTGAAAAAGATAAATAAAAACTAAAAACTAAAAACTAAAAACTAAAAATAAAGGGACTGGAGCTAAAATAAAAACTAAAAACTAAAAACTAAAAACTAAAAACTAAAAACTAAAAATTAAAACTAAAAACTAAAAACTAAAAACTAAAAACTAAAAACTAAAACTAAAAACTAAAAACTAAAAACTAAAAACTAAAAAACTAAAAACTAAAAACTAAAAACTAAAAACTAAAAACTAAAAACTAAAAACTAAAAAAAACTAAAAACTAAAAACTAAAAACTAAAAACTAAAAACTAAAAACTAAAAACTAAAAACTAAAAAAAAACTAAAAACTAAAAACTAAAACCTAAAAACTAAAAACTAAAAACTAAAAACTAAAACCTAAAAACTAAAAACTAAAAACTAAAAACTAAAAACTAAAAACTAAAAACTAAAAACTAAAAACTAAAAACTAAAAACTAAAATAAAAACTAAAAACTAAAAACTAAAAACTAAAAACTAAAAACTAAAAACTAAAAACTAAAAACTAAAAACTAAAAACTAAAATAAACTAAAAACTAAAAACTAAAAACTAAATAAAAACTAAAAACTAAAAACTAAAAACTAAAAAAAAACTAAAAACTAAAAACTAAAAACTAAAAACTAAAAACTAAAAACTAAAAACTAAAAACTAAAAACTAAAAACTAAAAACTAAAAACTAAAAACTAAAAACTAAAAACTAAAAACTAAAAACTAAAAACTAAAAACTAAAAACTAAAAACTAAAAACTAAAAACTAAAAACTAAAAACTAAAAACTAAAAACTAAAAACTAAAAACTAAAAACTAAAAACTAAAAACTAAAAACTAAAAAAAAACTAAAAACTAAAAACTAAAAACTAAAAACTAAAAACTAAAAAACTAAAAACTAAAAACTAAAAACTAAAAACTTGCTAAAAACTAAAAACTAAAAACTAAAAACTAAAAACTAAAAACTAAAAACTAAAAACTAAAAACTAAAAACTAAAAACTAAAAACTAAAAACTAAAAACTAAAAACTAAAAACTAAAAACTAAAAACTAAAAACTAAAAACTAAAGCTAAAAACTAAAAACTAAAAACTAAAAACTAAAAACTTTCACAAATGGCATAATTTAAAAAAACTCTGCTGAGTTCTAACTGCAAAGTAATAAAAGCAAAGGGCAACATCCAATAAGAATCGAATGGAACTTGCATAGGCAAAAACAAATTAGAGACGGAGAAAAATAAAAAGCAAGAACGCATTGTTCACATTTGGCACGTGTTTTTCCAGAAGAATTGTAGAGGGTGGACTGTGATATGTCCAGTCAGCTCGACTGTAGCCTTTCCGACTTGTTTTACTGTGCAGTTATAACCTAGCAGATGGCTTTCAATTATGCATGTATGAAAGAGATGCCATTGTGTGCATACATATATATATGGTGCCTCACTAATACATCTCAACATATCTAATTAGATTTGTCGTTTGTTTCTTTTAAATACTTATTTTGAATTTTGCAATACACTGTAAAATTAAAAAAATATAAGATACGGAAAAAAAAATAAATATACGTCGGTCGCCAGACCCAGGATTTGAACTCCGATTCTCTCGTTTAACATTCAGTGACCATCACCACGCGGCCACTGCATTTCTTACGCAATGACCGATAAAATTGCATTATGAATATATTCGGTGCACATAATTAAAAAAAAAGTTGCCTGCTGCTGGAGTCGAACTCGGGAACTAACAATAGAAAAAACCGACATAGGCACATGGTCACACGGCAATACTATTTCTTAAATATCTTCCTTATTTATTAGCCGATCTTATTGAAACTTTCGCAAGACGCCCGCAGGGTGGGTTTTTATCACATGATTAAAAAATGATTGCTTTAGAGCTATATTTGCAGCTACAATCGATTTTTTTTTATTTATGGGGGCAGATTGAGGCGTGGCAAAAATCCAAAATAAAGTTGATTTGCGTGCAAAATTAACACATATAGTGTTCAAATTTTGTAACTCCAGCTCTTATAATATATGAGATCTAGGTTTTCATACGGACAAAAGGACAGACGGTCAGACGGACATGGCTATATCGACTCTTTTGTTCATGTTGATTCCGATTATATATACTTTATGGAGTAGATGTCTCCTTCTACCTGTTACAAACATTTTCGGTTGGCACAAAGTTATAATACACTTCTACTCTACGAGTAGTGGGTATAAAAAGTAGGTATGTATGCATGTAATGATTCTATCCACCAATGCGCCGATCATAAAACGGGTTAAAAATGCCTTTTCCAGAGCATGCAGAAAATAAGGTGGACAAAACCATACAAACAATTTTTATTCCGCAGATCAGTGGGCAGCAACCTGTCATGCGGCAAATGCGGTCGTTTACAAATTATTTTCCGTACTCTTGGGTGAAAACTAAAAACTAAAAACTAAAAACTAAAAACTAAAAACTAAAAACTAAAAACTAAAAACTAAAAACTAAAAACTAAAAACTAAAAACTAAAAACTAAAAACTAAAAACAAAAACTAAAAACTAAAAACTAAAAACTAAAAACTAAAAACTAAAAACTAAAAACTAAAAACTAAAAACTAAAAACTAAAAACTAAAAACTAAAAACTAAAAACTAAAAACTAAAAACTAAAAACTAAAAACTAAAAACTAAAAAAACTAAAAACTAAAAACTAAAAACTAAAAACTAAAAACTAAAAACTAAAAAAAACTAAAAACTAAAAACTAAAAACTAAAAAACTAAAAACTAAAAACTAAAAACTAAAAACTAAAAACTAAAAACTAAAAACTAAAAACTAAAAACTAAAAACTAAAAACTAAAAACTAAAAAAAACTAAAAACTAAAAAAAAACTAAAAACTAAAAACTAAAAACTAAAAACTAAAAACTAAAAACTAAAAACTAAAAACTAAAAACTAAAAACTAAAAACTAAAAACTAAAAACTAAAAACTAAAAACTAAAAACTAAAAACTAAAAACTAAAAACTAAAAACTAAAAACTAAAAACTAAAAAAACTAAAAACTAAAAACTAAAAACTAAAAACTAAAAACTAAAAAAACTAAAAACTAAAAACTAAAAACTAAAAACTAAAAACTAAAAACTAAAAACTAAAAACTAAAAACTAAAAACTAAAAACTAAAAACTAAAAACTAAAAACTAAAAACTAAAAACTAAAAACTAAAAACTAAAAACTAAAAAAAAACTAAAAACTAAAAACTAAAAACTAAAAACTAAAAACTAAAAACTAAAAACTAAAAACTAAAAACTAAAAACTAAAAACTAAAAACTAAAAACTAAAAACTAAAAACTAAAAACTAAAAACTAAAAACTAAAAACTAAAAACTAAAAACTAAAAACTAAAAACTAAAAAACTAAAAACTAAAAACTAAAAACTAAAAACTAAAAACTAAAAACTAAAAACTAAAAACTAAAAACTAAAAACTAAAAACTAAAAACTAAAAACTAAAAACTAAAAACTAAAAAAACTAAAAACTAAAAACTAAAAACTAAAAACTAAAAAAACTAAAAACTAAAAACTAAAAACTAAAAACTAAAAACTAAAAACTAAAAACTAAAAACTAAAAACTAAAAACTAAAAACTAAAAACTAAAAACTAAAAACTAAAAACTAAAAACTAAAAACTAAAAAAAAACTAAAAACTAAAAACTAAAAACTAAAAACTAAAAACTAAAAACTAAAAACTAAAAACTAAAAACTAAAAACTAAAAACTAAAAACTAAAAACTAAAAACTAAAAACTAAAAACTAAAAACTAAAAACTAAAAACTAAAAACTAAAAACTAAAAACTAAAAACTAAAAACTAAAAACTAAAAACTAAAAACTAAAAACTAAAAACTAAAAACTAAAAACTAAAAACTAAAAACAAAAACTAAAAACTAAAAACTAAAAACTAAAAACTAAAAACTAAAAACTAAAAACTAAAAACTAAAAACTAAAAACTAAAAACTAAAAAAAAACTAAAAACTAAAAACTAAAAACTAAAAACTAAAAACTAAAAACTAAAAACTAAAAACTAAAAACTAAAAACTAAAAACTAAAAACTAAAAACTAAAAACTAAAAACTAAAAACTAAAAACTAAAAACTAAAAACTAAAAAAAAACTAAAAACTAAAAACTAAAAACTAAAAACTAAAAACTAAAAACTAAAAACAAAAACTAAAAACTAAAAACTAAAAACTAAAAACTAAAAACTAAAAACTAAAAACTAAAAACTAAAAAAAAAACTAAAAACTAAAAACTAAAAACTAAAAACTAAAAACTAAAAACTAAAAACTAAAAACTAAAAACTAAAAACTAAAAACTAAAAACTAAAAACTAAAAACTAAAAACTAAAAACTAAAAACTAAAAACTAAAAACTAAAAACTAAAAACTAAAAACTAAAAACTAAAAACTAAAAACTAAAAACTAAAAACTAAAAACTAAAAACTAAAAACTAAAAACTAAAAACTAAAAACTAAAAACTAAAAACTAAAAACTAAAAACTAAAAACTAAAAACTAAAAACTAAAAACTAAAAACTAAAAACTAAAAACTAAAAACTAAAAACTAAAAACTAAAAACTAAAAACTAAACTCTTTGGAAAAACACGTGCCACATGAAAACAATGCCTTCTTGCTTTCAGTAAGCAGCATATATGTATGTATGTATAGGCGTCTCTTTCACACATGCATAATTTAAAGCCCTCTGCTGAGTTCTAACTGCAAAGTAATAAAAGCAAAGGGCAACATCCAATAAGAATCGAATGGAACTTGCATAGGCAAAACAAATTAGAGACGGGAAGAAATAAAAAGCAAGAACGCATTGTTCACATTTGGCACGTGTTTTTCCGAAGAATTGTAGAGGGTGGACTGTGATATGTCCAGTCAGCTCGACTGTAGCCTTTCCGACTTGTTTTACTGTGCAGTTATAACCTAGCAGATGGCTTTCAATTATGCATGTATGAAAGAGAAGCCTATGTGAAAAAAAAAATAAAGCGGCCCCCCCAATCCATGCAAAAAAAAAAAAAAAACCAAAAAAAAAAAAAAAAAAATAAAAATCTTACACCCCCCCCCCACCCAACCCCCAAAAACTAATTATAATATAAAAAAAAAAAAAGGAAAATAAAAAAAAAATAATTGATATAAAAATAGTTTAAATATTTACTTTTTTGCTTATTTTAAACGCGGGCCCCCCCCTTTTAAAAAAAAAACCAAAAAAAAAAAAAAAAAAACCAAAAAAAAAAAAAAAAAAAAATAAAAAAAAAAAAAAAAAACAAAACCACACCCCCCCCACACACCCCACGGAAAAAAAGAAGAAGGGGGGATAATTTATATACTCGTTATAATGAATGATTTATTAAATATTAATTACAAACAGTCGTGAATTAATGCTCGAGTTATAAAAAAAGGATCAGATTACTAAATGGTCCCGCTTTTATTTGGTGTGCTTCTGCGCATGTTCCAAATGCAACTAAAGTGCGTCGCAAAATCTTCCTCGTACTCCACGCCGAAAACTACGTTCGGCGTCGGCTACAACGCCTCGCTATAACGGTCCTTTCCAAACTACAAATGCAACTGACCAATCACATCATGCGTAAAGGCTGATGCAATATTACAATTGTTGTGAAATTCATTCCTAGAACTTTCGAGAGCATGTATGCTCAAGGTGTGCGTGTCAACATGTGCATAGGCTTATTTCACAATGTGTGTATATTCCCTATAACATGTGGACTGGTGAGTTGTTGTTGCTGTGGCCCTTGATGCCGTTGTCATTCAGCGGGATGGCGACGGTGCTGTAGTAGTAGTGGGGAAGTGCTCTGGTAACTCCTCCCCCCCGAGACTGAAGAGAGGGCCATAAGGAAGGAATGGTTCTCTCTGATATGACGGAAGTAACAGCAGGAAGGAAGATCGTCCTTCTCTTGGTACAGACAAGGGAGTTTCAGAGTGTTCTATATTTGAAATTCTGTGTTTATATCTTCCCTGATTCGTCTGTCCAAGTTAAAATTGCTTCGTGACAGATTGGTGATGATGTTTGGAAATTCCGGGACCGTAATGTAATGATGATCGGTGCCTGAGTGTGGAGACTATATGTTTGTTTGGTCTATTCTATTACAGAGTTCAGTGAAATAAGGTGTTTGTGTGTTCTTACTAGCTACATACATAGTTGGGTGCTACAATGAATTGAGTGTTGTAAGGGAATTAGTCTAGTTAATTGATAAATGTCTGATGTTAATATTGGTATTAATAGTAAATATAATATCTTTGTCTTGCCTTATTGCCTTCAAGGTTAATATTCTATATACATTTCCTTCGTTGTTTATTACAAAATTTTGCTTTTGTGTAATATTCATTATTTTATCAATCTCGTCGTTGTTAAAGTGCAATTGGTTCAATGTATTAGTTGTAGATCTTCTGAATCTTGTTTCAATATTTTCAAATTTTCTTGTAGCTCTTTCTCGTCTGTCGCGTCCATGTTGCCTGTTAAAACCTTTTTGTGTTATTATTAGGTTTTAGTTTTTTTTTTTATATGATATTGGGTATCCTATCGTTTGTTCCCTAATTGTGTTTTAATCTTTGACTTGTGTATTTTTTGTCTTTTGTGGGTCGTAAATGTGGGGCCCCCATCGGTAAGTACAGTTTGTTTAGAAAATCTGGGGGTTAATTTGTTTCGCCTATTTTCTTTTCGAAATACTACATCTTGCGTCTCTACCTGTATGGGGTCTTTTCTTTCCTTATTCAATTTTTCAATGTTAAGCTCTTTATTCTGTTGTACTAATTCTTTTACTTTAGGGTAAATAGTTCTCTGAAAGCTGTTTAGTTTTTGCAGATAATCGTGTTCGTCACTAAATTGAACAGATTGTTGAAACACGTGTGTACGACCCGCAAATAGCTCATAGGGGGTTAATTTTGTTGCCGAGTGAATTGCGTTATTATAAGTAATAAATGCTTCAGCTAAGACTTCCTCATGATCTATCTCTAATTTCTTTCTTTTCTTTTCTTCCACAATGATACGATATACCTCAGTTATTGTTGAATGCAGTCTTTCGACTGGAGAATTACTAGAAGATTGTTGGAAAGATGTAACATGACGTTCCATATTATATTGTCGACAGAAATCTTTGAAAAGGTTTGAATTATATTCAGCACCCTGATCGTGCACAATCTTCTTGGGTATACCATAGGCCACAATAAAGCGCCTAATAGCACCTACTACATTGACTGCGTCTCTTGTAGGAATTGTGTACCCACAAGCGAATCTCGAAAATTTATCGATAATTGTAACGACATATTTCCCATTAATTGTGTATAAATCAGTGTGGAGTATGTCTAAGGGCAATGTAGGCGTTTCTGTTAGTTGGAATTTAACCTTAGGAGGGTGCCGATTATATTTTAATGTGTGACAAATATCACAATTTTTAATGGTGTGGGAAATTTTTGTTTTCATGTTCGGGAAGTAAAACTGTCTTTTTAAGTGGGCTACAGTTTCGTCAATACCTCTATGGTTGTTACTTATGTGGTAGTTCTCTATTTGGAATTCTTGGTCTTTTGGTTCTAATAGGTCCGTTAAAAAGTCAGAGCATCTTAAAACGTTGTATATCTTACTGTTTGCAAAGAATTTTTTATAGCTATCCTGAATTTTTAAAAAAAATGTTGTCGGGTGCGAAGACCGCGGTGGTTTTGTTGGGCTGTAGGTATTTCTTCAAAATTTGAGTTATTTTTTCTTCGTTGAAATCTAGTTCACAAATTGTATGTCTTCTTTTTCGTTTAAATATGACTTCAGTTATACTTTCTGACGGGTGACCATACTTAAATACTAACTGATAGTTGAAGTCGTTTACAGGTTTTTCCGAAATATAGATGTGGTCATCTAAATGTTCAAAAGTCGAGTGCATTGTGTCTCCACACGTTCCTGCTACTGAGTTACTATCGTTCACGTTAACGTCGACCACTACTCTGCTTAATGCGTCTGCCACCAAATTCTGAGAACCTTTCTTATACAAAACTTCATAGTCGTATTCCAACAGTTGCATTCTCCATCTTACTATTTTAGAAGTTGGTTCCTTAAAACTCATAAGCCATGTCAGTGGCTTGTGGTCTGTAATTATTACAAAGTTTCTCCCAAATAAGTAAGGGCGGAAGTATTTAACTGCCCATATTATTGCTAACATTTCTTTCTCAACAGTGGCATAATTACGTTCTGTATCAGACAATGTTCTACTAGCAAAACAGACTGGTTTGTCCGAACCCAATGGGCCTTGCGACAGTACGGCTCCAAGCGCAACATTACTTGCGTCCGTCGTTAAAATAAATCTTTTAGAAAAATCCGGGTATTGGAGTAGGGGATCGTTGCAAAGAAGTGTCTTGCATTTCTCGAAGGTATCGACATATTCTTGATCTATTGTAACTGATTTTCGGTCTCCTTTCAATTGAGCTGTAAGTGGTTTAATAATTCTGGCCATATCTTTGATAAATTTTCTATAATAGCCGAGTAGTCCTAAGAAGGATTTAATTTCTCGTTTAGAGCGTGGCAAAGGGAATTTCTTAATAGCGACTATTTTGTCCGGGTTGGGTTTAATGCCCTGGTCTGTGACAATGTGTCCTAAGAATTCTGTTTCCTTCCTTAAAAATTTTGATTTTTGAGAATGTAACTTCAGTTTAGCTTTATCTATTTTGGAGAATACTTCTTTTAGGTCTGAAATATGTTGTTGAAGGGAACCAGAGAAAACGATTATATCGTCGAGGTAAACCAAACAACATCTTCCTCTTAGGTCACCTAAAACGTTGTTCATAACCCTTTGAAACGTTGCTGGGGCATTTGTCAATCCGAATGGCATTCTGAGAAATTCGTAGTGTCCGTCCATTGCCGTAAAGGCTGTTTTTGGAATGTCCTTTGGTTCCATCTGTATCTGATGATAGCCACTAGCCAAGTCTAGTGTCGAAAAATATCTAGCTCTCCCTATTTTATCAAGTACCTCATTTATATTAGGTATGGGGTATCTATCTTTAATGGTCTTTTCATTTAATTTCCTGTAGTCAATCACTAATCTCCATTTTTGTCCCCCTATTTCCGATTTCTTCGGAACCAACCAAACAGGTGAGCTCCATGGCGAGTGACTTTCCCTAATGATCCTTTGAGATAACATATTTTGGATTTGGTCGCTTATTTCTTGTTGTTCCTGATAAGAGTATCTAAAAGGTTTACTATACAGAGGTATATCGTCTGTAGTTTCTATTCTGTGCTTATTTGTATTCGAAAACGTCAATGTGTCGGATGGGTCATGGAAAAGGAAAGGAAATTGAAAACATAGCTGTTTTAGAGGTCTTATCTCTTCATCTGCAAGATGTTCTGTGTTTACTCGTTTGTGGAAATTATCATCGTTTTTCATATCGATCGGAGGATCTTCGTCACTCCAATGAAAATTCAATTCTATAAAATCATCTTGAATGAATTGAGTTGCGTCTAATGGTGTTTCTAAACAAATTGTCTGGTCTTGGTTGGAGTAGTTAACTACTTCCATCCATGCAGTGCCTTCGTCGGCTGTATACAACCCTTCGGGAATATAAACTTCTTCCGCTAACTCTACAGAGTTGAGAAGGAATGGTCCCTGTTCACAGTTAACTGGTATCTGGATCATTCTCCCCGAATTAGCTTCGATATTAAAAATATCTGTTGTTCTATTTTGCTCTATCTGAATAGGAATAGTTGCAGTAGACGTCTGCAAGATTAAGCTTTTGAAATTGATATTTGCTTTTATGGTAGACAAAATGTCAAGACCTATTAGTCCATCAAAGTAATTATGAAATTTAAGTAACAACAACACAAATGTGCCTTTTGTGTTGAACTCAGAAAATGCTGGATAAGTGACCTTTTCTGTGATTTGTATTTCCTTCAATACTGTTTTAATTACTGTTTTTGTAGTTAACATCTCTCTTTGTGACGGTGAAATAAATTTAGGGTCGATAAAGGAGTTAGATGCTCCCGTATCAATTAGAAAGCGCAGTTTTCTGCCGAATGGCGAATTAATCAGAATGAAGGGTAAGGTCGATCCATGTTTGTCTTTATAATTTTTTAAGTACCCTGTCTGTCCCCTGAGGCTGGTCTTTGAAAATTTTCAGTTTCCTCCAAATTGTGAAGTGCCGGTTGCTCTGATGAAGCTTCTAGGTTGTTAAACCTACTTGTATTGGTTTGGCGTGAGAACTTATCAGATTGGCCGCCTCTATATTGGCGAGAAGTCGCCTCTGTTGGCTCTGGTTTAGGCGGCATAATGGCCCTAGAGAAATTATTTTGTCTACTGGTCTGGCTATTCGAACCATAACCTCTTCCATAACTGTTTCCAGTTGAATAGGGAAGAGCTCTATGCTGTCCTCTATTTTGCTGGTAGTTTTGGTCTAGGTTATTACGAAGGGGCTCCGGGTACCGACGCCTTTCTCGTAAATATTCATCCTTCTCTCGAATAGCTATGTCAAAGGCTTCGTCCAACGTTGTTGGTCTCAAGGCTTTGACTGTGTTCCGGAGAGATGGATTTAGGCCTTTAATAAAGATCCTCAAACACAGGGAAACATAAAAATTCTTCTTTTCTGAAATTGCTGACATTGGTAGCTCCCTTGAATCTGCTAGGCATGACAATGCACGATTCAGGTCGAGAATGGTGTCGTACAGGTTTGATATAGAAAGTCTCCTAAAGGGAACCTCATGCAATTCCTCAATTATAGATAATTCGTCTCTATTATCAAGGAGTTTCCTGGTCAAATTTCTCTTAATGTCATCCCAATTCAATGGGGTATCTAACCTGTCCAGTAACTCGCTAGCCTTGCCTTCTATCTTGTTCCTTATTGCCCTTAGGAACATTCGTCCCCTTGGAGTTTCGTCTGTACCTTGAAACATTAATAAAATTTCCTCTACACTTTCTATAAATCTTTTAAGGGCATACGGGTTGCCATCATAAGTTGGAAGGTATTTAATAACGTCAGGGAGTCCTGCAGCCATTTCTGACGTGCTGGACGCCGACAGGTTAGGAGGAGAGGTGTTCATTATTGATGTTGTGGGTGGATCTACAGGGGCAGTTCCGATTGCGTTTGTCGTATTGAAAGGTTTTTTAGTTGTCTGTCTAGTAGTTCTTGTCAAAGTTGAGAATGCCGATTTCGATTGTCTTGACATTTAGTAACGACTTCCTCTTACTTTTAGGCTTTTACTCTAACTTCTTAACTTTTAGTGTTGTATGTATTGTGTGTGGGTACTTATAATTATCTTAATGATAGGTTACTTATAATTATCTTAATGGTAGAGTGTAGTGTAAGGAGTTTTATGTATGTTGTGTGTGTTCAGGTTCAATATCTGTAATTATAAAAAAAAATTAATGTGTTTGTTTTGGAAAGTATTTCAACCGATATTATAATGCAATAGCAGTGCTACTATACGCTTTATGTGTTGTTGTTCGTGTGTTTTTATTTTATATTATTTAAATTTTTACATTAATTCTTCCAGTGCATAACATAACAAACCTTCATGATGAGCGAACCTTACATATCAGCAATAAAACAATTTTATTATGTTTGACTCTGTGAAGGCAGTCAATCGCCACAGC
Source organism: Zaprionus inermis (assembly GCA_018151445.1). NCBI lineage: Eukaryota > Metazoa > Arthropoda > Insecta > Diptera > Drosophilidae > Zaprionus > Zaprionus inermis. The sequence goes on from JAECXD010000538.1 coordinate 21,352, forward strand.
GACTGAGAGATTACAACACAGTTATCAAACGGCCGATAGTCGTCTCGCACAACACCAGTGTGAATGTGTATGACTAAAGTGATCGCGTCGAACTTGACAGTACTCCCCCTCTCTGATTCAGATAATCTAACAGCTATTCCTATTAAAGCTCCGTCGCGTATCAGTGACCTGTTCGAACATACTTGTTCGCGTCCAACTTAACGGAAGCTCTCCCAACTGCTTATACTCATCTACCTATACATGTTGTAAGCACTTGCTCTGTGATTTCGTCGCACAACAGCGACTTGTTCGGTTCCAACTTCAGAGAGCATTTGTACTTGACACACTCCGTCGCGTATCAGTGACCTGTTCGAACATACTTGTTCGCGTCCAACTTAACGGAAGCTCTCCCAACTGCTTATATTCATCTACCTATACATGTTGTAAGCACTTGCTCTGTGATTTCGTCGTACAACAGCGACTTGTTCGGTTCCAACTTCAGAGAGCATTTGTACTTGACACACACTACTACAACTTTCCACTATTATGTGCAGCCACGTAATTTGGCTCGTTCATGTACTGTATATATGTGTATGTAATTTGGTTCTCTGCAGTGCTTCTTATTTAGAGCGGCATCTGCTAATATTATGTTTTCTGTGTAATTTTTTGTTTATCTTTCGTTAAATTTCACAGTGCTTCTTATTTAGAGCGGCATCTGTTATTATTATATGTGTAATATATGTATATATATATATATATATATTTTTTTATTTTACAGTGCTTATTTAGAGCGGCATCTGTTAATATTATGTGTTTAATGTGTAAACATTTTTTTTTTTTTTTTTTTCACAGCTGTGTAACACTTGCATTGCTTATTATATCGATCTCACCAGTTGAAATATATGAAAATCGTTAGGGACTTCGTAGGTTCGTCACTCCAGAAATATGCTGCTCAAGCTTCTGGTGTTCGGCTGCGCCAGTTAAAGGTGGACGATAATTTATATACTCGTTATAATGAATGATTTATTAAATATTAATTACAAACAGTCGTGAATTAATGCTCGAGTTATAAAAAAAGGATCAGATTACTAAACTAATTTATTTGGTGTGCTTCTTGTGTAACCCTTGGAACCCGTATTTACCCGAAGCCCCCAACCCCCCCGACTTTCTGCTATTACCACGACAAATTTGGCGCCAAAGCCAGAAAGTGCACAGCCCCGTGACTCTTCCTAAAACAAAAGGGGGAAAACAAAGACCCTCTTTCTCCGACGCCACGGGCGGGGGCGCCACTACAGAAGTCGTCGTTTCTTTACTGCACATCCATCTTCCAAGAGCAAACACCTCGACAACGGCGGCGCCTTCTTTTCAATTCTCCCCACAACGAAACGTCCAGCCCAGTCTCCCCACGCCTTCTGCACACGGCACAGCACACAAAACTAAACGTTCAAAAAAAAAATTGTTAACGTCGCCTTTGGCGTAAAAAGGAAAAGCAAATTAGTGATTTAGATTCCCCAAAACCTAAAACCGGACCAGAAGATCTACTCTAAAACCGAATGCTTTTTGATTTTTGGACAGTGGCGACTTCTTCTTAGCTCTACACCTCCACCAGCAAAAGGCCCAGGGCCCCGGCTGCTCCAAAAGAGGAATTTAATTCTTTGTTTCTTACCAAGCACCGGCCGGTATCACACCCAACGGAGGACATTCAGTGAACTAAACCAATCAGTTAGTTACACAGAGGCGAAGGGCCAGGCCCAACACCACATCTCATTTTACAAAAAAAGCAGGTCCAAACCACAGGAGCTTCCGACGGTTTTGTCTTCGGAAAGGTCTTTTGATAGCTCTGCCTTGTTATCAGCAAAGGACGTCGCCGCTCCGGGGTAAATTTTACTGTGATACTAAGCAACCACCGTTGACTTCTAAGGGAGGACTTGAGCTAACTAAACCTTTAGTTACACACAAACAAAGAGGCGAAAGCCCGGTACCACCCTTAACCAGCCAGTGGTGTCAAAAGCACGTCGCCTCAACCCAGAAAAATTAGCTGTGGCTAAGCGGGAGTTTGACTACATGCTAAAACAAGGCATATGTAGCCCCAGCAGCAGTCAATGGGCGAGTCCTCTGCACATGGCCCCAAAAAAAACAAAAACGAATGGCGTCCGTGCGGCGATTACAGGCGGCTCAACTATATAACGAAGCCAGACAGATATCCTTTGCCGCATATCCACGATTTTTCGTACAAACTTAGCGGCAAGTCAATCTTCACCAGAATCGATCTAGAACGAGCCTACCACCAAATACCAATCGCTCCGGAGCATCGCTGCAAAACCGCAATCATCACACCATTCGGCCTGTACGAATTCAACGTGATGACATTTGGCTTATGCAACGCAAGTCAAACATTCCAAAGGTACATGGACCAAGTATTCCGCGACATGGACTTCGTAATCGATTACATAGACGACATTTGCATAGCCTCAGAAAATGTCGAGCAACATTTTCTACACATTCAAAGCGTCTTTGAACGGTTGCGGCAACACGACCTGCGCATAAACGCCTCCAAATGTATTTTCGGACAACCACAGGTAGAATTCTTAGGTTACCACGTCTCTAAAGATAGCATCACACCAACAAAAGATCGCATCCGGGCTATCGAGGAATTCAAAAAACCAACGCTGACTCACGAACTTAAAAGTTTTCTGGCGCTGTTAAACGTCTACAGAAGATGCCTGCCAAACGCAGCCTTTAAGCAAGGTCAACTACAAAGTCTAATTAAAGGCAACAAAAAAGAAGGATAAAACCCCAATAGTATGGAACGCTGAAGCTGAGAAAATGTTTGAACAGTGCAAGGCAGACTTAGCACAGGTAACAACATTGGCACATCCTTCCGCAAACGCCAAGCTCATTCTGCATGTCGATGCCAGCAACTTTTGTGTGGGTGCCGCCTTAAATGAGTTGTGCAATGGAACACTCAAGCCTCTTGGATTCTTCTCAAAACGGTTGTCAGATTCGCAAAAAAAAACCAAAGTACATACGATCGGGAGTTATTGGCGATTTTCTTGGCAATCAAGCATTTCTCCTACATGATCGAAGGTCGTAGCTGTACAGTATTAACCGATCACAAGCCGCTCACTTTTGCTTTCCAGCAAAAACCGGAGAAAGCAACCCCTAAGCAGACTCGGCAGCTCGGCTTTATCAGCGAGTACACAACAGACATCCAGCACATTGCAGGTACCAACAACATTGTTGCCGACACGTTCTCTAGGGTTGAAGCCGTTTTCATCGATGATCAAATCGATTTCGAAAAGCTTGCCCGCAGCCAAGAAACGGATCCTGAAATCAAAGAGCTATTGAAAAATTCCTCTCTGCAGCTTAAACAAATACAGCTCAACGGCACGAAAACTTCTCTTTATTGCGACACTTTGTCGCCGCGAATCCGTCCCTACATCACACAAGAGTTTCGCAAGCAGCTATTCAACTCCATTCACAACTTATCACATCCCGGAAAACGCGCTTCTGTCAAGCTATAACCGAGAAATTTGTTTGGAAGGACATGAAGAGAGACATCGCCAGGATGGTCAATAGTTGCATCAGCTGCCAGCAGTCAAAAATCAGCAGACACAACAAAGCAACGCTTCAGAAGTTCAACGTACCCGACAAATGCTTTGAACACATCAATATCGACCTAATTGGCCCGTTGCCGTTGTCCAATAACTTCAGGTACTGTTTAACGTGCATCGACCGATTCTCTCGCTGGCCAGTCGCCATTCCTATAGTGGACGTCAGCGCGGAAACAGTAGCTAAAGCGCTGTTGCATGGATGGATTGCTCACTTCGGAATGCCATATTTCATCACCACCGACCAAGGCAGGCAATTTGAATCCAAATTGTTTAAGGAACTGACACAGCTAACAGGCTCCAAACATCTACGTACCACCGCATACCACCCACAGGCAAATGGCTTAATAGAGAGAATACACAGAACATTAAAAAGCGCAATTAAATGTCACACCGACTCCAACTGGACTGAAAGTCTTCCCATATGACGGCCCTTTCCATGTTGTCAGCCGCACCGAGAAGAACTTCGTCATCAACATCAATGGGAAACTTAACACCGTCCACCATTGATCGAGTTAAAGCTTCTTACCTCGGGGGAAAGGGAGAAAAAACAGACGACCCCATACCAGGAAGCCATTAGGCAAACCCCCTTACAAAAACCGGGAGTTACCGACCCATCGGTACAAGTAACCCCCCCACCCCACCCCTAAACCCTCACGCCTTTCACTAAGCATGGGACGATGAATCGGGAAGACGGCAACTGGGCCAAACGGCAGCCCAACATGTTGCACAGCAACATTGCCAAACTGGAGACACAGCCGGCCGAATGTTGATGCAACATGATTTTTTCTAAGAACCCTTCCACTTCCGTGGAAGTACATAAAATAGAGCTCGAGGAGAGCTTCTTTCGCTATTAAAATTCTTTCCGATCTTGGACATCAACCCAACCAGTCGTGTTTTTTTTACAACTCGCACCGTACACATACATATTCGACTGACGTCCTCTAATCTGAGCGAGAGAAGGAAAACATATAGCTTCCCCGCTCAGGCACCGACTGATAACTGGCGCAGCCGGAAACTGGAATGGAAAATATCCTATTAAACCTTCTATTAGTTCTATTGTAGGTAGTTGTGGAAAAAGAGTGAGAATGAAGTGCAGTAATGTCTAAAAGTGATTACAACAAAAGTCCTACTACAATTCATAAACCGCCTTAATTAACATACAAAACACTCATATAAGAATGACGTGTAATGTACTTGTGTGAAATCAATCGCTGATAATCACTGCCGAAGCTTAGTAAGGCCAAGTACCACATCACTACTTTCATGTGTACATATATATGCAAAACAATTAAAACAATTCACACACACAAATATTTCAAATGCATTAAAAAAAAAAGAAGATGTAGTGTACCTGCGTGGCATCAATCGCTGATAAACCACTGCCGAAATATTAAAGGCCCGGTACTACACCACAAAATACATATATATACAACGAAAATATACATAACAAAACCATATATACAAATGTGTAAGAGTGACGTGTAATGTACTTGTGTGAAATCAATCGCTGATAATCACTGCCGAAGCTTAGTAAGGCCAAGTACCACATCACTACTTTCATGTGTACATATATATGCAAAACAATTAAAACAATTCACACACACAAATATTTCAAATGCAATAAAAAAAAAAAAGAAGATGTAGTGTACCTGCGTGGCATCAATCGCTGATAAACCACTGCCGAAATATTAAAGGCCCGGTACTACACCACAAAATACATATATATATACAACGAAAATATACATAACAAAACCATATATACAAATGTGTAAGAGTGACGTGTAATGTACTTGTGTGAAATCAATCGCTGATAATCACCGCCGAAGCTTAGTAAGGCCAAGTACCACATCAGTACTCTCATGTGCACATATGTATATGCAAACCACCAAAACAAATACATACACACATACGACATTCCAAATACGAATTTATATGAACGGTGAAGTGTATGATTTCTAAGGCTGGATACAGAACCACAAAATCACATACAAACTGCACACCTTAATAAAAAGAAAAATCTTTGAAACATGCACCCATATTCTCAATCTTTCAACACAAATGAAGTATTCAAATATTACACATACACTAATACCACTATATTACAGGAATTAACGCACAACAAACACACACCATTCAACAATAAACAAATAATTAAGAATCACTAAGTACATTATAAATTGTATATTCCCTTTCTCTCTTAAATGTCAAAGAAATTAACACAAACTATAAAACAAACAACTCGTTCCGTATTAGGATCACACACACTTCCAAAAAGAGTCACACGTTCAGTTACTAAAACAAACACCCTCCCCGTAATTAGAGAAAATACCCCTCCACCGCCCCTTCAACCTATAAATATGGATTCAGGCAACGCCTCCGTAGGTAATTCCGCCCCCTTAACACCTACCGTCAGTGGCTTTAGCAGTATTGCTACGGCACTTAGTGCCACCGATATTTTAGCCTTCGTTAAAGAACTTCCGACTTTCGATGGTACTCCAGGCCAACTCGACAAATATATAACTAGCGTTGAAGAAATAATCATGCTCATTAGGGGTACCGACCAAACACCGTACGGACTTCTAACACTTAGGGCAATTAGGAACAAAATAGTTGGAAGAGCAGATGAAGCTCTAAACCTAGCTAACACCAAACTTATATGGGACGATATCAAAAGCAACCTACTACGTTTATATTCTAGCAAGAAAAGCGAAGCTACCCTCCTAGGCGAGCTCCAATCTCTCCCGGATAACCTAACCCTAGGGCAACTGTTCTTCGGCTTATCGAGGATTAGGAGCCAACTTATATCCACTAATTCCAGCAGTGGACAGTCGGCCACAATCATCGAAGCCAAGAAAACACTATATGACGAAGTCTGTCTAAATGCCTTCATTTCAAGAATCAGAGAACCGCTTAAAACAATCATCAGATTGAAAGACCCCAAGACTATCGAAACAGCTTACGAGCTATGTCAAAGAGAAAGAGCTCGTTACCAGAACAGAAACCCATACCCCACAACACCAAACAATACCGAACGACGAACTAACAATTACAATAACAATAACAGCAACAATCACAAAGACAACAACAACCGCAACAACCGTAACCCATCTTACTCCCAAAACCACTCATACCATTATTCAAACCCCAACTCCCAATATCGCCAATCAAACAACGGCAACAGAAATAGTAACCCGTTTAAAAACAATAAAACACCAAATTATGGGCTACACAACATAGAAGAAGAAAAACTCACCCAACACTGCCCTACCGACCTAAATTTTCAGGCACCCGCCTCAGAAACCCGACAGGATACATAAATCCCACCACACATGCAACATCCCTCCCATACATAACTCTAAACCTACAACAAAAATTCCCCTTGTCATTTCTTATCGATACAGGATCCAATAACTCCTTCATTGACCCAGAATTTGCAAACCAGCTAGAGTGCACAACTCTACCAACATCCACTTCAATTACAACAGCATTAAATAGTTTCAAAATTGAGGAAAAGGCAATATTCCCAATGCCACCCGAGTTCAAAACCAAATGTCAAATTACCCTACTTAAATTCAAATTTCACTCTTACTTTCACGGCCTCATAGGAATGGACCTATTATCACACCTAGAAGCAAAAATAGACCTAGTAAACTTACAACTAGTAACCTCAAAATCTACACTCCCAATATTCTTGTACACTAACCAGGCTTCAAAAATTTTTAACATCCCCGCCTACAGTAAAGTTATCCTACCACTACCGGTAAAGACTAATCATGGCGAATTCTATTGTTGCGCTACACAGCTAAATAACGAGTTAACCTTATCAGAAGGACTATATAAAGCAAACAATAATATTGCCAATGTCGAAATCTCTAACAAATCCGACTCAGATAAATTACTATACCTAGAATACCCCCTAGAAACCATCCCCTACAACAAAAACGATCATATCGAATTCTTTAACATATCAGCTACACCTCTTAATAACGATACCCTCCAAGCCCCATTACAAATCCTAACAGAACATCTCAATCCAGAAGAAAAAGCAGCTTTAATAACCCTATGTAAACAATTTCGCGACATATTCTACAACCCAGAAACACCATTAACTTTCACCAACAAAATCACACACTCCATCCCCACCATAGACAACACTCCTATCCACGCAAAATCCAACAGATACCCTTTTGTCCATAAAACAGAAGTCAAAAAACAAATCGATTCCATGTTAGATCAACAAATTATTAGATCTAGCCACTCCCCTTGGAGCGCCCCGGTATGGGTGGTCCCAAAAAAACTAGACGGTACAGGGAGCAGGAAATGGCGACTTGTAATAGACTACCGGAAACTCAACGACAAAACCATTTCGGACAGATACCCCATCCCAAACATAAACGACATATTAGATAGCATAGGCAAAGCAAAATATTTTTCAACGCTCGACCTAACTAGCGATTTCCATCAAATTAAGATGGAACCAAAAGATATCGCCAAAACAGCTTTTACAGTCGAAGGGGGCCATTACGAATTCACACGGATGCCCTTCGGCTTAAAAAACGCACCGGCTACCTTTCAACGGGTTATGGACAGCGTCCTCGGCGACCTTAACGGCACCATTTGCTTAGTTTATCGCGACGATATTATAATTTTCTCGCCTTCCTTACAAAAACACTTATTGGACATAAAAAGGGTATTCGAAAAACTTAGAGTGGCAAACTTTAAACTACAACCCTCGAAATCAGAATTCTTGAGGAAAGAGATAGAATTCCTAGGCCACATAGTCACACAAGACGGAATAAAACCAAACCCGAACAAGATAAGTGCGATCAAAAAATTTCCTTGCCCCACCAATAGAAAAGCTATCAAATCCTTTCTCGGTTTACTGGGGTATTATAGGAAGTTTATAAGAGACTTCGCTCGAATAACGAAACCCATGACTAAACAGCTGAAAGGAAAAAGACAAGTTACTACAGATAAAGATTTTGTAGATGCATTCGAACAGTGCAAAACTCTTCTTTCCAATGACCCGATACTCATACACCCAGACTTCAAAAAACCATTCATCCTTACTACGGATGCTAGTAACTTCGCGTTAGGAGCCGTACTATCCCAAGGCTCCTTACATAACGATAGACCTGTATGCTTTGCCAGCAGGACCCTCTCTGACACCGAAGTCAACTATTCAACCATAGAAAAAGAAATGTTGGCAATAATATGGGCAGTAAAATACTTCAAATACTACTTACGACCATATATTTATGGCGTAAAATTTACTATTGTTACAGATCACAAGCCACTAATATGGCTTATGAATTTCAAAGAACCCAATTCGAAAATAATTCGTTGGAGACTCCAACTCATGGAATACATTTTCGAAATAATTCACAAGAAAGGTTCACAAAATGTAATTGCAGACGCCTTAAGTAGAGCAGACCCAAATTTAAACCACAGCGAAACACTGACTGTTAAGCCTTGTCCCACATCCGAAAAACCTATTAACGAATTTAACACGCAACTCATACTAGAAATAGATGCAAATACGTCTTGCCAAACTACAACACCATTCAAACAAAAGCTTAGGAAAAAATATTCACAGCCCTCTTTCGATTTCGATAATATTGCTAAAATCTTGAAAGGAACCCTAAAACCCAACAGGATTTGCGCATTCTTGGCAGACGATAATAATTCCGCATTAATCGAAAAAGCATTCTTAACGTACTTTGCACACAAAAAACACTTTAAAATTATCAGATGCAAATCATTTCTCCACGAAATTGTAGGAAACCCCGAACAAAACAAATTCATTCAGGAATATCACACTAATAGCAATCACAGAGGCATCGATGAAACATTCCTTCACCTCAAACGAGAAACCTACTTCCCCAATATGAAAAGCAAAATCTCTGAACTAATTAGGAATTGCGAAACCTGTCTAAAACTCAAATACGACAGACAACCACAAAACATTGTATTTGAAATCCCAGAAACCCCAACGAAACCCCTCGATATAATACACATAGACATCTACACCATTAACAATAATTTTAACCTGACAATCATAGACAAGTTCTCAAAATTCGCAGCTGTCTACCCCATTCCAAACAGAAACGGTATCAATGGCACCAAAGCAATCAAAAACTTTTTCAGTCAATTCGGACTACCCAAAAAACTAATACACGACCAAGGAGTAGAATTCTGCAACGACATATTCCGCAAGTTTTGCTCTCAATATAAAATACTCCTCCATGTCACATCCTTCCAGCAATCTTCAAGTAATTCTCCAGTAGAACGCTTACACTCCTCTTTGACAGAGATTTACAGAATAATACTAGACACACGGAAAAAAAACAAACTACATACAGACCACGAAGAAATAATGTCAGAAACTGTAATAACGCAATCCACTCCACCACTAAACACACCCCTTTTGAACTTTTTAATGGTTGGACCCATTTATTTGACAAAACAATAATACCCAATAATGAGCATGACTATTTAAATAAACTAAATATGTTCCAAGATAAACTCTACTCCGAAATAAAGGAAAAATTGTCCACAAACGCCCAACAAAGAACAGAAAAGCTAAACACAAGCAGAGTAGAACCAACAACACTACAACCTAACAGCACAATTTTCAGAAAAGAAAACAGGAGAAATAAACTAACACCACGGTTCTCCTTACACAGAACAGCAAAAGACAAGGGAAAAACCTTAGTAACCACAAAAAATCAAAAATCCACAAATCAAAAGTTAGGAAAACATCCAAACTTCCAAATGACTTAAGCCTTTCCACCTGCATTCCAGATGTTGCCATGGGGCATACCAATCTATCTTCACCCACAACTTCAATAGCACCAACCTCTTAGCAAAAGTGCCGCTAGGGAAAACACTCGTGATAGGAAACTATAAGAAAACAAGTCGGAAAGGCTACAGTCGAGCTGACTCGACTGTGATATACCCGCTACAATTCTTCGGAAAAACACGTGCCAAATGTGAACAATGCGTTCTTGCTTTTTATTTCTTTCTGTCTCTAATTTGTTTTGCCTATGCAAGTTCCACTCGATTCTTATTGGATGTTGCCCATTGCTTTTATTACTTTGCAGTTATAAATTATATATGTTGCTGCTCAATGTCTCTTTCGATTCTAAGTGGCTTTAAATATACTAAAAATGTATTTTGAATTTTGTAACACACCATAAAAAAAAAAAAATATAAGATACAAAAAAAATAAATATAATTCGCCGCGGCACCCAGGAGTTGAACTCCGGACCTCTCGCTTAACAGTCAACTACCATCACCACTCGACCACTGCATTTCTAACGCAATGGCCAATAAAATTGCACTATGAATATTTTCGGTGCACATCATTAAAAAAAAAAGTTGCCACATAATTTAAAAAAAAGTTGCCACATAATTAAAAAAAGTTGTCTGCTGCTGGTGTTGAACTCGGGTACTAACATTAGGAAAAACCGACACAGGCACATGGCCACAAGGCAATACTATTTCTTGAATATCTTCCTTATTTATCGGCCGATCTTATTGAAACTTTCGCAACACGCCCGGATGGTGGTTTTTATCACATGGATAAAAAATGAATGCTGTAGAGCTATATTTGCAGCTATTATCGATTTATTATCGATTTTTGGGGGCGGATGGAGGCGTGGCAAAAAATCCAAAATAAACTTGATCTGCGGGCATAATTAACACATATTGTCTCCAAATTTGGTAGCTCTAGCTCTTATAATAGCTGAGATCTAGGTTTTCATACGGACAGACAGACGGACAGACGGACAGACGGACAGACGGACAGACGGACAGACGGACAGACGGACAGACGGACAGACGGACAGACGGACATGGCTATATCGACTCGGCTGTTCATGCTGATTCAGAATATATATACTTTATGGGGTCGGAGATGTCTCCTTCTGCCTGTTACAAACATTTTCGGTTGGCACAAAGTTATAATACCCTTATACTCTTCGAGTAGCGGGTATAATTAGCCACATAATCGACCTGTCCGAATACACCAACTGTATTGAAAAATTATACCACACCATCGATACCCTAAGACACGATGAAACACTCACCGACGCTATATCAATACTAAATGCTAAACTCGCCCAAACTCAAAGTAAAATAGACGCACTAACACCCTTTTCACGCCACAAAAGAGGTCTTATTAACGGGTTAGGTAGTTTAGTCAAAGTCGTCACTGACAACATGGACGCCGATGACGCAAAAAATATAGAAACAGAAATTAACCACCTAAAAAGCCAAGTCACCACCATCTCAGATAACTTCGAAATACAGAACACGCTCAATGATGAAATCCAACTACGGTTCAAAAACTTAACAAGACACATTAACAATGAACAGAATTTAATTAAAAACTTCTTCGAAAACACTCAAAATACAATCTACAAAAAAATATATAACTACGAAGAAGAACTAAAGAAACTACAATATATAAATAGGCTTAACTATAATATAGACTTATTACTTAGTCACTTAAGCGACATTATAGAAAGTACACTGCTTGCCAAAATTAATGTTATCCCAAAACTCATTTTAGACAAGACAGAAATAAACAAAATCAAACAAATTTTTGAAGCCCAAAACTATACAATAAAATCCGAGCAACACATTTATAATCTGTTAAAAATGAACACACTCAATTACCAAGACAAAATAATTTTCAGTGTCAAAATTCCTTTTTTTCTAAATCTAAATAAATGGCAAGATTAATTCCACTCCCAATAAATTCCACACAATTTGTAATAGCACCTAAGTACTTAATATATAATAACAAAAATAATAGTATGTTTTCAACTATGTATAAATGCCCTGTAGTAGAAGAACAATTCGTCTGTGAAATCGATTCTATCAATAATCTTAAAAATAATACTTGGCTGGGACACCTTATCCAGAATAAGACCAGCTACTGCGACACAAAGGAAACGGGACTCACGACCGATGTGTTCGAACCGGAAAAAGGCTTCATATTTGTATGTAACGGGAACAACCTCCCAATCATATCCTCCAACCAGACCATAACTAATATCAATGGATCAGTTATAACAAAGTATAACAATTGCACATTACAAATCAATGGAATAAACTACGACAACACGGCGGTATCAACAGAAGAGCACCCCGAAACTTCACCTGGATACACTCACAACATCCAACAGGCTACGGGTCGTCACGGCAGGAAACTTTCGACACTCGACAACCTTATACATACATTCTCTTCACCGTATCCCTAGTCGCCATAATACTCACCTGGACACTTCGTAGAGACACCCACATCTTCCATACCGGGCCCGACCACATTCTTCCAATCGTCGCTCCACCAATTCCTTCGTTATGGCCGTCGCTCAAAACTGGGGGGGGGAGGAGTTACCGACCCATCGGTACAAGTTACCACCCCACCCCCCTAAACCCTCACGCCTTTCACTAAGCATGGGACGATGAATCGGGAAGACGGCAACTGGGCCAAACGGCAGCCCAACTTGTTGCACAGCAACATTGCCAAACTGGAGACACAGCCGGCCGAATGTTGATGCAACATGATTTTTTCTAAGAACCCTTCCACTTCCGTGGAAGTACATAAAATAAAGCTCGAGGAGGGCTTCTTTCGTTATTAAAATTCTTTCCGATCTTGGACATCAACCCAACCAGTCGTGTTTTTTTACAACTCGCACCGTACATAAACATATTCAACTGACGTCCTCTAATCTGAGGGAGAGAAGGAAAACATATAGCTTCCCCGCTCAGGCACCGACTGATAACTCGGGCGTGAAGTTCGTTGGCCTGGTAAACTAGTCCAATTCATCCCCTAGCTGTGCCATTGGAGGGGAGTGGATGTAGCGGCCTCATCGAGTCATGCGATGACAACAGTTACTTCGATATAACTATCGATAAGTATAGATCTTGCATCCCTAGCGCAACCAACGCGCACAATTTCCTAATTGTAATTTCCAATAAAGTTGACGTTAATAAAGTAATGTTAGTCGTATTGATACTGTGTTAATCTGTTCATTTGCGGCTATCTTACACATAGTAGCATAATATACTTCACATATTACGCTTACACAAGCTTAAATCTAACAAAAGCAATGCACATACAATCTTGCGCATGCATAAATATTTAGCCATACGTAACATGAAATACGAAACGCGCAACCAATACACGTAAGCGCATGATTGCTGTGTAACCATATCGTTCCAAACATAAAAAACCAAACTTTAAAATATCCGTTACTCGCGACTCACTTCGAGCCGATCATAACTCTGTACATTTAGTCTTAAGCTGACAGTAAAGGAATAAAGAAGTTCACTGAATTCGTTCGTGTTTTCGATTTATTTAATATCAACTTCAGCTTTGATCTTAGTCTAATCGACGGATCATTTGTTCGACTCAACCTCCCAAATACGTAAGTGGCGCAGCCGGTAGGATGATACATTATTGATGCGATAGCAAACCTATTCAATTCTCTAAGTATCATCCGCTAAAGAACTTTCGCAAATCGCGTCGGTAAATCGGTACAATTAGTTCCAAGAAAAAAAAATTTCTGTGAACCAACAACGTAACCGAAACCATAAAGTGATTGTGAATGTGAACAACTTAAAATTGTAACAAATTTTAAGAAGACGCCTTTGAATTCGCTGAGTAATAAATCCACAAAAGGTTACTCAAATCAAAGCGAAATAGCTAAGTGCGCAACCCAATAAACATAAACTAAGTGAAACTTAAATGAACCTAGCTACAACTAAGTGAAAACTAAATCAACCTAATTACAACTAAGTGAAAACTAAATCAACCTAATTACAACTAAGTGAAAACTAAATCAACCTAATTACAATTAAGTGAAAACTAAATGAACTTAACTACAACTAAGTGAACTATAATAATAACAGTAAAATTTAAATTAATAATGTGAGCAAACAACAAAAATACGCCAACAAAAAAACAAAACCCTAAAAGCTCAAACAAGAACACCAACCAATAGTGAGAACACAAACCATATTCAAAACACAAACCAAGAAGTAAAATACATAAACCTTAATCCAAGCTACGAATCAATAGTGAGAACACAAACCATATTCAAAACACAAACCAAGAAGTAAATACATAAACCTTAATCCAAGCTACGAACCAATAAGTGAATACATAAACCACATCCAAGTTACGAACCAACAAATAAACCAACAGCAAATACACAAACCTTAATCCAAATTCAAAACCAACAAACCACAATGGCAGTAGCAGCACCAACACAAATAGAATTGTCTGACTCGAATATGATTCAAGTCGAAAGACAAATACACGCAATCGAGGTTTTCAACGGAGATCCTAACACCTTGTACACCTTCATCAGTCGCATCGACTTCATCTTGGCCCTTTATCAGACTACAGACGAAAGACAAAAGTTAATAATCTTTGGACACATCGAACGGAACATCAGTGGCGATGTTATCCGCACCCTCGGAGTGACCAACCTCCGCAGCTGGAGTGAACTTAGGACTCAACTTATACTCAACTACAAGCCCCAAGCACCGAACCACCAACTTCTAGAGGAATTCAGGAACACACAATATCGAGGTAACATTCGTCATTTCCTTGAGGAAGCCGAAAGAAAACGGCAAATACTTATAAGTAAATTAGAACTAGAAAATAATATTACTGAAACCACACTATATACTAGATTGATACAAACCAGCATCGAAAATTTAATTCAAAAACTTCCAAGCCACATCTATCTCAGAATAATTAACTGTAATATTCCAAACTTGAGATCATTAATAAACATATTACAAGAAAAAGGGCTTTACGAAGCACCAACCTCAAATAAAGATAATATAAAGCCAACTTCAAACAAAATAACAACCACTCCCCAAAACAGGCAAATAAACAATCAAACCAGACCCCTTACACCATTCCAACCATTCTATAACAATGTCTATCAACCCTATCACCAAACATATTCTCATGTACCCAGGTTTAACACAAATCCGATTCCTCAATATCAAAATAGACCTATCTACCCACAACCTAACATACCTCTGGCACAAGCACCCAGACCGAACACAGCTTTTAACCGACAAAAAATTTTTGACCAAAATCGCTTTGGACCTAACCACACTCACATGCCCATGATATACCCACAAACTGGAAACGTACAGACTAATAACCCAGTAAAAAGACAGAGACCATCAGACAGCGGACAGTCTAAAATGAGCTTAGAGGAGCTAAGATACCAAGAAGTAACGTCTAATCAACCTGAATATCCTTAAAGCTATAATTACTATTATCCTTACTACCCAGAATATTTCAACCTAATCCACACCAGTAATGGCCCATTAATAATTAACGAACTTACGAATATACCACCTAACAACTACTTCCCTATTGCCCAAGAGTTCTTGATTCACCAGTTCTCAGATCGTTATGACATGCTGATTGGACGCAAATTGTTGTCCGAAGCCAAAGCAATAATTGACTATAAAAAGAAAACTGCCACCCTATTTAACAAAATATACAAGATAAAAGACGGTAACAACATTACAGAACAGAACCATATCCAAGTGGACCCTTCATTTCCACAAGACCCCACTTATTTAGAAACCTCCACACTTCAGGAGAACTTGTTCCGATTAGCACACCTTAACGTAGAAGAAAAACTGAAACTAACTAACCTACTGACAAAATACCAAGACATCCAATTTCGCGAAGGTGACACGCTCACGTTCACAAACCAAGAAAAACATCTTATTAACACCACACACAATATCCCCGTCTACTCTAAAGTTTATAGTTTCCAACAAACATATGAAAAAGAAGTAGAAAAACAGATCCAAGACATGTTAGAACAGGGCATTATCCGAGAAAGTAATTCACCATACTGTAGCCCCATTTGGGTCGTACCTAAAAAACTAGATGCTTCTGGACAGCAGAAGCTTCGTATCGTAATAGATTATAGGAAATTGAACGAAATAACAATAAACGACAGATACCCCATACCAAACATAGATGAAATATTAGGAAAACTAGGGAGGTCAAATTATTTCACAACAATAGATCTTGCAAAGGGCTTTCATCAAATAGAAATGGACCCAGAGTCAATAGCCAAAACTGCCTTCTCTACAAAATATGGACACTACGAGTACACACGAATGCCATTTGGGCTTAAAAATGCCCCCGCTACATTTCAAAGATGCATGAACAATTTACTCCGTCCACTTTTAAATAAATGTTGTCTAGTATACCTAGACGACATCATAGTTTTCTCCACATCTTTAGAAGAACATCTTCAAGCCTTACAAGCTGTTTTCGAAAAATTATCACAGGCAAACTTAAAATTACAACTAGATAAATGCGAGTTCTTGAAACAAGAGACAACTTTCCTAGGACACGTTATTACTAAAGACGGGATTAAACCAAACCCGGATAAAATCAAAGCCATAGTCAAATACCCGCTACCAAGAAAAACTAAAGAAATTAAGGCCTTTTTAGGACTTACAGGACTTACATTGCAAAACCCCTGACCAAGTGCCTAAAGAAAAGAGCAACAATAGATATAAACAGTTTAGAATACTTAGAAGCATTCCAAAAGTTAAAATTATTAATCTCTGAAGATCCGATCCTAAAAATACCAAATTTCGAGAGGAAATTTACATTAACAACAGACGCCAGTAATGTAGCTTTAGGAGCTGTTTTATCACAAGACGGACACCCTATTAGTTACATCAGCAGAACACTAAATGAACATGAAATCAATTATAGCGCCATAGAAAAGAATTAGTTTGGGCCCCAAACCTTCCGCACACCTGTTCGCTTAGGCCGCCCCCTTGTGCTGGCTACACAAACTAAAAGAACCTAATTCAAAATTAACAAGATGGAAAATTAGACTTTCGGAATATGACTTCGGCATAAAATATATAAAAGGAAAAGAAAATTACGTAGCAGACGCACTTTCTAGAGTAAAGATAGAACAAACATTTTTTGGTGAATCTACACAACATAGTGCTGAAGAAGACAGTAGCAATTTGATCGGATTATCAGAGAAAGCTATCAATCAACATAAAAGACAAATCATCTTTCCAATATTTCTGTCCCAATAGTACAGAAATAGAAACTTACTTCAAAAAAAAAATTATACACCTTTCATATGAAGAAATGACCCCTGAAATAGCCAAACGATATCTACTCGACTACTTCTGTTCAAAAAACAGCGCTCTTTACATCGAAAGCGATGCAGATTTCGAAATAACTCAAAAAGCATATAAGAAGACAATGAATCCAAGATATACAAAGATTTTCCGAAGCCTCATCTTACTAAAAAACATTCCCACATACGCAAATTTCAAAGAACTAATTCTAAACACACATGAAAAACTTCTACACCCCGGAATACAGAAAACTGTAAAACTTTTCGGCGAGACATACTACTTCCCAAATAGCCAACTCCTTATCCAAAATATAATTAACGAATGCCAAATTTGTAACTTAGCAAAAACAGAACACCGAAATACAAAAATGCCAATGAAAGTCACCCCTAAACCCGAACATTGCCGCGATAAATTTGTAATAGATATCTATTCCTCTGAAGGGAATCACTATTTGAGTTGTATTGACATTTATTCAAAATTTGCCACCCTTGAGCAGATCAAAACAAAAGATTGGATAGAATGCAAAAATGCCCTAATGCGCATATTCAATCAGTTGGGGAAACCCGAAATTCTAAAAGCAGACAGAGATGGCGCATTTTCTAGTTTAGCCCTCAAACGTTGGCTCGAAACTGAAAACGTAGAATTACAACTCAATACCACAAAAACAGGTGTTGCAGATATAGAAAGACTCCATAAAACAATAAACGTAAAAAATCCGTATCATAAAAAATTCCGATGACAATGAAGCTAAACTCAGTAAAATAGAAACGATTCTTTACATTTATAACCACAAAACCAAACACGACACTACTGGACAAACTCCTGCCCACATATTTATTTATGCTGGACAACCAATTCTAGATACACAACACAACAAGGAAATTAAAATTAATGAAATAAACAAAGACCGAGCAGAATACAACGTCGACACTAGATATAGAAAAGGACCGTTGCAAAAAGGGAAATTAGAAAACCCTTTTAAATTAACAAAGAACATCGAACAAACTGACGAAGACCATTATAAAATCACCAATAGAAATAGGGAGACACATTACTACAAAACCCAATTTAAAAAACAGAAAAAAATTTAATGAACTTACCATTACTTAATCACGACAGACTAGAGAACGTTGACAGTAGTAACATCTTACAAATTAAAACATCAACCTGGATTAGTACTAACCAAATACTTATCATAGCACATATCCCTATTAAGCAAAAAACTGTCCACACAATTAACATAATACCTTACCCAGATAATAACGGGTACCAACTCGATCACAACGAAAAAGATACTTATTTTGAAGAACATGGCAAAATTTATAATCAAAATTGTAAAGAAATAAGTAACGAATGTATTAAGAACATTATAAAAAGAACTAAACCAATTTGCAATTTTGTCCCCACAACAGTTAGCCAGATAATTAAATACGTTGAACCAAACAATATCCTTACTTGGAACATAAAAAATACTATTATAGAACAAGATTGCCAAGAAATAAATAAAAACATAACAATTAACGGCAATAAAATAATAACGATAAAACAATGTAAAATTAAAATAAGAAAAATAACATTAAGTGAAAACCAACTTAATCCCGAAATAAATCTAACCCCATTGTACACACCCATTGAACTAATAAAAATAAAACCAATAGAACATAAGGACATTGTAAAACTAATATCAAATAATAATATTACAGTCTCTATTATTGTATCACTCATTAGCCTTACATTTTGTATAGTTTGTATCTACTTAAAACTAAAAACAACAAAAACAATTATGGAAACACAAGATACAAACCCAACTGCATTACCAAGATTATATGCGTCAACCCCAATAGAAGCATAAGCTTCCTTTTAAGGGGAGGGAAGTAGCATAATATACTTCACATATTACGCTTACACAAGCTTAAATCTAACAAAAGCAATGCACATACAATCTTGCGCATGCATAAATATTTAGCCATACGTAACATGAAATATGAAACGCGCAACCAATACAGGTAAGCGCATGATTGCTGTGTAACCATATGCACCCCGTAAAAATCCAAACTTTACAAATATGCTGACCAAACTTTATCCGTTTCTCGCGACTCACTTCGAGCCGATCATAACTCTGAAACCACCATGGGGCGTGTTGGCAAAGTTTCAATAAGATCGGCCGATAAATAAGGAAGATATTCAAGAAATAGTATTGCACTGTGGCCATGTGCTTATGTCGGTTTTTATACCCGCTACTCGAAGAGTATAAGTGTATTATAACTTTGTGCCAACCGAAAATGTTTGTAACAGGCAGAAGGAGACATCTCCGACCCCATAAAGTATATATATTCTGAATCAGCATGAACAGCCGAGTCGATATAGCCATTTGTCCGTCTGTCCGTGCCGTCTGTCCGTCTGTCTGTCTGTCCGTCCGTGTGAAAACCTAGATCTCAGCTATTATAAGAGCTAGAGCTACCAAATTTGGGGACAATATGTGTTAGTTCTGCACGCAGATCAAGTTTATTTTGGATTTTCGCCACGCCTCCATCCGCCCCCACAAATCGAAAAAAAGTCGATTGTAGCTGCAAATATATATATCCTACAGCAATCATTTTTTATACATGTGATAAAAACCACCATGCGGGCGTGTTGGCAAAGTTTCAATAAGATCGGCCGATAAATAAGGAAGATATTCAAGAAATAGTATTGCACTGTGGCCATGTGCTTATGTCGGTTTTTCCCAATGTCAGAACCCGAGTTCAACTCCAGCAGCAGACAACTTTTTTTAATTATGTGGCAACCTTTTTTGTTTTAATTATGTGCCGCGGCGAATTATATTTATTTTTTTGTATCTTATATTTTTATACCCGCTACTCGAAGAGTATAAGGGTATTATAACTTTGTGCCAACCGAAAATGTTTGTAACAGGCAGAAGGAGACATCTCCGACCCCATAAAGTATATATATTCTGAATCAGCATGAACAGCCGAGTCGATATAGCCATTTTGTCCGTCTTGGCCGTCTGTCCGTCTGTCTGTCTGTCCGTCCGTGTGAAAACCTAGATCTCAGCTATTATAAGAGCTAGAGCTACCAAATTTGGGAACAATATGTGTTAATTCTGCACGCAGATCAAGTTTATTTTGGATTTTCGCCACGCCTCCATCCGCCCCCACAAATCGAAAAAAAGTCGATTGTAGCTGCAAATATAGCTCTACAGCAATCATTTTTTATACATGTGATAAAAACCACCATGCGGGCGTGTTGGCAAAGTTTCAATAAGATAGGCCGATAAATAAGGAAGATATTCAAGAAATAGTATTGCACTGTGGCCATGTGCTTATGTCGGTATTTCCCAATGTCAGAACCCGAGTTCAACTCCAGCAGCAGACATTAATTATGTGCACCGAAAATATTCATAGTGCAATTTTATCGGTCATTGCGTAAGAAATGCAGTGGTCGAGTGGTGATGGTAGTTGACTGTTAAGCGAGAGGTCTGGAGTTCAACTCCTGGGTGCCGCGGCGAATTATATTTATTTTTTTGTATCTTATATTTTTATACCCGCTACTCGAAGAGTATAAGGGAATTATAACTTTGTGCCAACCGAAAATGTTTGTAACAGGCAGAAGGAGACATCTCCGACCCCATAAAGTATATATATTCTGAATCAGCATGAACAGCCGAGTCGATATAGCCATGTCCGTCTGTCCGTCTGTCCGTCTGTCCGTCTGTCTGTCTGTCCGTCCGTGTGAAAACCTAGATCTCAGCTATTATAAGAGCTAGAGCTACCAAATTTGGGGACAATATGTGTTAATTCTGCACGCAGATCAAGTTTATTTTGGATTTTCGCCACGCCTCCATCCGCCCCCACAAATCGAAAAAAAGTCGATTGTAGCTGCAAATATAGCTCTACAGCAATCATTTTTTATACATGTGATAAAAACCACCATGGGGCGTGTTGGCAAAGTTTCAATAAGATCGGCCGATAAATAAGGAAGATATTCAAGAAATAGTATTGCACTGTGGCCATGTGCTTATGTCGGTTTTTTATACCCGCTACTCGAAGAGTATAAGTGTATTATAACTTTGTGCCAACCGAAAATGTTTGTAACAGGCAGAAGGAGACATCTCCGACCCCATAAAGTATATATATTCTGAATCAGCATGAACAGCCGAGTCGATATAGCCATGTCCGTCTGTCCGTCTGTCTGTCTGTCTGTCTGTCCGTCCGTGTGAAAACCTAGATCTCAGCTATTATAAGAGCTAGAGCTACCAAATTTGGGAACAATATGTGTTAATTCTGCACGCAGATCAAGTTTATTTTGGATTTTCGCCACGCCTCCATCCGCCCCCACAAATCGAAAAAAAGTCGATTGTAGCTGCAAATATAGCTCTACAGCAATCATTTTTTATACATGTGATAAAAACCACCATGGGGCGTGTTGGCAAAGTTTCAATAAGATCGGCCGATAAATAAGGAAGATATTCAAGAAATAGTATTGCACTGTGGCCATGTGCTTATGTCGGTTTTTTTTATACCCGCTACTCGAAGAGTATAAGTGTATTATAACTTTGTGCCAACCGAAAATGTTTGTAACAGGCAGAAGGAGACATCTCCGACCCCATAAAGTATATTTATTCTGAATCAGCATGAACAGCCGAGTCGATATAGCCATGTCCGTCTGTCCGTCTGTCTGTCTGTCCGTCCGTGTGAAAACCTAGATCTCAGCTATTATAAGAGCTAGAGCTACCAAATTTGGGAACAATATGTGTTAATTCTGCACGCAGATCAAGTTTATTTTGGATTTTCGCCACGCCTCCATCCGCCCCCACAAATCGAAAAAAAGTCGATTGTAGCTGCAAATATAGCTCTACAGCAATCATTTTTTATACATGTGATAAAAACCACCATGGGGCGTGTTGGCAAAGTTTCAATAAGATCGGCCGATAAATAAGGAAGATATTCAAGAAATAGTATTGCACTGTGGCCATGTGCTTATGTCGGTTTTTATACCCGCTACTCGAAGAGTATAAGTGTATTATAACTTTGTGCCAACCGAAAATGTTTGTAACAGGCAGAAGGAGACATCTCCGACCCCATAAAGTATATATATTCTGAATCAGCATGAACAGCCGAGTCGATATAGCCATGTCCGTCTGTCTGTCCGTCTGTCCGTCTGTCTGTCTGTCCGTCCGTGTGAAAACCTAGATCTCAGCTATTATAAGAGCTAGAGCTACCAAATTTGGGAACAATATGTGTTAATTCTGCACGCAGATCAAGTTTATTTTGGATTTTCGCCACGCCTCCATCCGCCCCCACAAATCGAAAAAAAGTCGATTGTAGCTGCAAATATAGCTCTACAGCAATCATTTTTTATACATGTGATAAAAACCACCATGGGGCGTGTTGGCAAAGTTTCAATAAGATCGGCCGATAAATAAGGAAGATATTCAAGAAATAGTATTGCACTGTGGCCATGTGCTTATGTCGGTTTTTATACCCGCTACTCGAAGAGTATAAGTGTATTATAACTTTGTGCCAACCGAAAATGTTTGTAACAGGCAGAAGGAGACATCTCCGACCCCATAAAGTATATATATTCTGAATCAGCATGAACAGCCGAGTCGATATAGCCATTCCTGCCGTCTGTCCGTCTGTCTGTCTGTCCGTCCGTGTGAAAACCTAGATCTCAGCTATTATAAGAGCTAGAGCTACCAAATTTGGGAACAATATGTGTTAATTCTGCACGCAGATCAAGTTTATTTTGGATTTTCGCCACGCCTCCATCCGCCCCCACAAATCGAAAAAAGTCGATTGTAGCTGCAAATATAGCTCTACAGCAATCATTTTTTATACATGTGATAAAAACCACCATGGGGCGTGTTGGCAAAGTTTCAATAAGATCGGCCGATAAATAAGGAAGATATTCAAGAAATAGTATTGCACTGTGGCCATGTGCTTATGTCGGTTTTTATACCCGCTACTCGAAGAGTATAAGTGTATTATAACTTTGTGCCAACCGAAAATGTTTGTAACAGGCAGAAGGAGACATCTCCGACCCCATAAAGTATATATATTCTGAATCAGCATGAACAGCCGAGTCGATATAGCCATGTCCGTCTGTCCGTCTGTCTGTCTGTCCGTCCGTGTGAAAACCTAGATCTCAGCTATTATAAGAGCTAGAGCTACCAAATTTGGGAACAATATGTGTTAATTCTGCACGCAGATCAAGTTTATTTTGGATTTTCGCCACGCCTCCATCCGCCCCCACAAATCGAAAAAAAGTCGATTGTAGCTGCAAATATAGCTCTACAGCAATCATTTTTTATACATGTGATAAAAACCACCATGGGGCGTGTTGGCAAAGTTTCAATAAGATCGGCCGATAAATAAGGAAGATATTCAAGAAATAGTATTGCACTGTGGCCATGTGCTTATGTCGGTTTTTATACCCGCTACTCGAAGAGTATAAGTGTATTATAACTTTGTGCCAACCGAAAATGTTTGTAACAGGCAGAAGGAGACATCTCCGACCCCATAAAGTATATATATTCTGAATCAGCATGAACAGCCGAGTCGATATAGCCATGTCCGTCTGTCCGTCTGGCCGTCTGTCCGTCTGTCTGTCTGTCCGTCCGTGTGAAAACCTAGATCTCAGCTATTATAAGAGCTAGAGCTACCAAATTTGGGAACAATATGTGTTAATTCTGCACGCAGATCAAGTTTATTTTGGATTTTCGCCACGCCTCCATCCGCCCCCCACAAATCGAAAAAAAGTCGATTGTAGCTGCAAATATAGCTCTACAGCAATCATTTTTTATACATGTGATAAAAACCACCATGGGGCGTGTTGGCAAAGTTTCAATAAGATCGGCCGATAAATAAGGAAGATATTCAAGAAATAGTATTGCACTGTGGCCATGTGCTTATGTCGGTTTTTCCTAATGTCAGAACCCGAGTTCAACTCCAGCAGCAGACAACTTTTTTTAATTATGTGGCAACCTTTTTTTTTAATTATGTGGCAACTTTTTTTTTAATTATGTGCACCGAAAATATTCATAGTGCAATTTTATCGGTCATTGCGTAAGAAATGCAGTGGTCGAGTGGTGATGGTAGTTGACTGTTAAGCGAGAGGTCCGGAGTTCAACTCCTGGGTGCCGCGGCGAATTATATTTATTTTTTTGTATCTTATATTTTTATACCCGCTACTCGAAGAGTATAAGGGTATTATAACTTTGTGCCAACCGAAAATGTTTGTAACAGGCAGAAGGAGACATCTCCGACCCCATAAAGTATATATATTCTGAATCAGCATGAACAGCCGAGTCGATATAGCCATGTTCGTCTGTCAGTCTTTCCGTCTGTCCGTCTGTCCGTCTGTCTGTCTGGCCGTCCGTGTGAAAACCTAGATCTCAGCTATTATAAGAGCTAGAGCTACCAAATTTGGGAACAATATGTGTTAATTCTGCACGCAGATCAAGTTTATTTTGGATTTTCGCCACGCCTTCATCCGCCCCCACAAATCGAAAAAAAGTCGATTGTAGCTGCAAATATAGCTCTACAGCAATCATTTTTTATACATGTGATAAAAACCACCATGGGGCGTGTTGGCCTAGAGCTACCAAATTTGGGAACAATATGTGTTAATTCTGCACGCAGATCAAGTTTATTTTGGATTTTCGCCACGCCTTCATCCGCCCCCACAAATCGAAAAAAAGTCGATTGTAGCTGCAAATATAGCTCTACAGCAATCATTTTTTATACATGTGATAAA
>JAECXD010000540.1:0-16851 GCA_018151445.1 Zaprionus inermis
AATAATTGAAAGGTGTAACGCATATTTTTAAATTTTTAAAATTTTTTTTGTCAAAAGACTTTAGATTTTTGCAAAAGTGGACATATAAAATTAATGAAAAGTGTAAAAAAATTTTTTTCCAAATAAATTTTTCAAAAATTTTTTGTTTTCAAAAAACCGATAGATTTTCTCAAAAAACCAACAAGTTAAAATTGTTATGAAGTGTTACATATTTTTCAAAATTATCAAAATTTTATTTTTGTCAACAGTCGTTAGATTTTCGCCAAAGTCGACGTTTAAAATAATTTAAAAGTGTAACGCATATTTTTAAATTTTGAATATTTTTTTTTGTCAAAAGCCGTTAGATTTTTGCAAAAGTGGACATATAAAATTAATGAAAAGTGTAAAAAAATTTTCAAAATTTTCCAAAAAAATTGTTTGTCAAATACCGTTACATTTTTGCAAAAATCGACGTTTTAAATTATTTAAAAGTGTAACGCATTTTTCAAAAGTTTATTTTTGTCAACAGCCGTTAGTCTTTTGCCAAAGTCGACGTTTAAAATAATTGAAAAGTGTAACGCATTTTTTTAAATTTTCAAAAATTTTTGTTTTCAAAATCCGATAGATTTTCTTAAAAAACCAACATTTAAAAATGTTATGAAGTGTTACGTATTTTTCAAAATTATCAAAATTTTATTTTTGTCAACAGTCGTTAGATTTTCGCCAAAGTTGATGTTTAAAATAATTGAAAAGTGTAACGCATATTTTTAAATTTTGAATATTTTTTTTTGTCATAAGCCGTTAGATTTTTGCAAAAGTAGACATATAAAATTAGTGAAAAGTGTAAAAAAATTTTCAAAATTTTCCAAAAAAAATTTTTTGTCAAATACCGTTACATTTTTGCAAAAATCTAAGTTTTAAATTATTTAAAAATGTAACGCATATTTTTAAATTTTCAAAAATTTTTGTTTTCAATAACCGATAGTTTTTCTCAAAAAACCAACGTTTAAAATTGTTATGAAGTGTTACGTATTTTTCAAAATTATCAACATTTTATTTTTGTCAACAGCCGTTAGATTTTCGCCAAAGTTGACGTTTAAAATAATTGAAATGTGTAACGCATATTTTTAAATTTTGAATATTTTTTTTTGTCAAAAGCCGTTAGATTTTTGCAAAAGTGGACATATAAAATTAATGAAAAGTGTAAAAAAATTTTCAAAATTTTCCAAAAAAAATTTTTGTCAAATACCGTTACATTTTTGCAAAAATCTAAGTTTTAAATTATTTAAAAGTGTAACGCATATTTTTAAATTTTCAAAAATTTTTGTTTTCAATAACCGATAGTTTTTCTCAAAAAACCAACGTTTAAAACTGTTATGAAGTGTTACGTATTTTTCAAAATTATCAAAATTTTATTTTTGTCAACAGCCGTTAGATTTTCGCCAAAGTCGACGTTTAAAATAATTGAAAAGTGTAACGCATATTTTTAAATTTTGAAATTTTTTTTTTTGTCAAAAGCCGTTAGATTTTTGCAAAAGTGGACATATAAAATTAATGAAAAGTGTAAAAAAATTTTCAAAATTATCCAAAAAATTTTTTGTCAAATACCGTTACATTTTTGCAAAAATCGACGTTTTAAATTATTTAAAAGTGTAACGCTATTTTAAAATTTTTCAAAATTTTATTTTTCAACAGCCGTTAGATTTTCGCCAAAGTCGACGTTTAAAATAATTTAAAAGTGTAACGCATATTTTTAAATTTTCAAAAATTTTTTTTTTTCAAAAACCGATAGATTTTCTCAAAAAACCAACGTTTAAAATTCTTATGAAGTGTTACGTATTTTTCAAAATTATCAAAATTTTATTTTTGTCAACAGCCGTTAGATTTTCGCCAAAGTCGACGTTTAAAATAATTGAAAAGTGTAACGCATATTTTTAAATTTTCAAAAATTTTTGTTTTCAAAAACCGATAGATTTTCTCAAAAAACCAACATTTAAAATTCTTATGAAGTGTTACGTATTTTTCAAAATTATCAAAATTTTATTTTTGTCAACAGCCGTTAGATTTTCGCCAAAGTCGACGTTTAAAATAATTGAAAAGTGTAACGCATATTTTTAAATTTTAAAAATTTTTTTTTGTCAAAAGCCGTTAGATTTTTGCAAAAGTGGACATATAAAATTAATGAAAAGTGTAAAAAAATTTTCAAAATTTTCCAAAAAAATTTTTTTTGTCAAATACCGTTACATTTTTGCAAAAATCGACGTTTTAAATTATTTAAAAGTGTAACGCATATTTTTTAAATTTTCAAAAATTTTTGTTTTCAAAAACCGATAGATTTTCTTAAAAAACCAACATTTAAAATTCTTATGAAGTGTTACGTATTTTTCAAAATTATCAAAATTTTATTTTTGTCAACAGCCGTTAGATTTTCGCCAAAGTCGACGTTTAAAATAATTGAAAAGTGTAACGCATATTTTTAAATTTTCAAAAATTTTTTTTTTTCAAAAACCGTTAGATTTTTGCAAAAAACCGACATTTAAAATTTTATGAAAAGTGTAACGTATTTTTCAAAATTTTCAAAATTTTATTTTTGTCAACAGCCGTTAGATTTTCGCCAAAGTCGACGTTTAAAATAATTGAAAAGTGTAACGCATATTTTTAAATTTTCAAAAATTTTTTTTTTCAAAAACCGATAGATTTTCTCAAAAAACCAACATTTAAAATTCTTATGAAAGTGTTACGTATTTTTCAAAATTATCAAAATTTTATTTTTGTCAACAGCCGTTAGATTTTCGCCAAAGTCGACGTTTAAAATAATTGAAAAGTGTAACGCATATTTTTAAATTTTCAAAATTTTTGTTTTTTTCAAAAACCGATATTTTTTTAAAAAACCAACATTTAAAATTTTATGAAGAAGTAAAAGAATTTTTCAAAATTTTTCAAAATTTTATTTTTGTCAACAGCCGTTAGATTTTCGCCAAAGTCGACGTTTAAAATAATTGAAAAGTGTAACGCATATTTTTAAATTTTCAAAATTTTTTGTTTTCAAAAACCGATAGATTTTCTCAAAAAACCAACTTTTAAAATTGTTTAGAAGTGTTACGTATTTTTCAAAATTATCAAAATTGTATTATGTCAACAGCCGTTAGATTTTCCCAAAGTCGACAATTAAAATAATTGAAAAGTGTAACGCATATTTTTAAATTTTGAATATTTTTTTTTTGTCAAAAGACGTTAGATTTTTGCAAAAGTGGACATATAAAATTAATGAAAAGTGTAAAAAAATTTTCAAAATTTTCCAAAAAAATTTTTTTGTCAAATACCGTTACATTTTTGCAAAAATCGACGTTTTAATTTATTTAAAAGTGTAACGCATTTTTCAAAATTTTATTTTTGTCAACAGCCGTTAGATTTTCGCCAAAGTCGACGTTTAAAATAATTGAAAAGTGTAACGCATATTTTTAAATTTTCAAAAATTTTTGTTTTCAAAAACCGATAGATTTTCTCAAAAAACCAACATGTAAAATTGTTATGAAGTGTTACGTATTTTTCAAAATTATCAAAATTTTATTTTTGTCAACAGTCGTTAGATTTTCGCCAAAGTCGACGTTTAAAATAATTGAAAAGTGTAACGCATATTTTTAAATTTTCAAAATTTTTTTTTTTCAAAAACCGATAGATTTTCTCAAAAAACCAACATTTAAAAATTCTTATGAAGTGTTACGTATTTTTCAAAATTTTCAAAATTTTTATTTTTGTCAACAGCCGTTAGATTTTCGCCAAAGTCGACGTTTAAAATAATTGAAAAGTGTAACGCATATTTTTAAATTTTCAAAAATTTTTGTTTTCAAAAACCGATAGATTTTCTCAAAAAACCAACAAGTAAAATTGTTATGAAGTGTTACGTATTTTTCAAAATTATCAAAATTTTATTTTTGTCAACAGTCGTTAGATTTTCGCCAAAGTCGACGTTTAAAATAATTGAAAAGTGTAACGCATATTTTTAAATTTTGAATATTTTTTTTTGTCAAAAGACGTTAGATTTTTGCAAAAGTGGACATATAAAATTAATGAAAAGTGTAAAAAAATTTTCAAAATTTTCAAACAAAATTTTTTGTCAAATACCGTTACATTTTTGCAAAAATCAACGTTTTAAATTATTTTAAAGTGTAACGTATTTTTCAAAATTATCAAAATTTTATTTTTGTCAACAGCCGTTAGATTTTCGCCAAAGTCGACGTTTAAAATAATTGAAAAGTGTAACGCATATTTTTAAATTTTTAAAAATTTTTTTTTGTCAAAAGCCGTTAGATTTTTGCAAAAGTGGACATATAAAATTAGTGAAAAGTGTAAAAAAATTTTCAAAATTTTCCAAAATTTTTTTTGTCAAATACCGTTACATTTTTTTAAAAATTCCTTTAAAATTTAAAAATTTTTGTTTTAAAAAGTGTAATTTTAAAAAATTTTTCAAAATTTTATTTTTGTCAACAGCCGTTAGTTTTTTGCCAAAGTCGACGTTTAAAATAATTGAAAAGTGTAACGCATATTTTTAAATTTTCAAAAATTTTTGTTTTCAAAAACCGATAGATTTTCTCAAAAAACCAACGTTTAAAATTGTTATGAAGTGTTACGTATTTTTCAAAATTATCAACATTTTATTTTTGTCAACAGCCGTTAGATTTTCGCCAAAGTCGACGTTTAAAATAATTGAAAAGTGTAACGCATATTTTTAAATTTTGAATATTTTTTTTTGTCAAAAGCCGTTAGATTTTTGCAAAAGTGGACATATAAAATTAATGAAAAGTGTAAAAAAATTTTCAAAATTTTCCAAAAAAAAAATTTTTTGTCAAATACCGTTACATTTTTGCAAAAATCGACGTTTTATATTATTTAAAAGTGTAACGCATATTTTTAAATTTTCAAAAATTTTTGTTTTCAAAAACCGATAGATTTTTCTCAAAAAACCAACGTTTAAAATTGTTATGAAGTGTTACGTATTTTTCAAAATTATCAAAATTTTATTTTTGTCAACAGCCGTTAGATTTTCGCCAAAGTCGACGTTTAAAATAATTGAAAAGTGTAACGCATATTTTTAAATTTTAAATATTTTTTTTGTCAAAAGCCGTTAGATTTTTGCAAAAGTGGACATATAAAATTAATGAAAAGTGTAAAAAATTTTTCAAAATTTTCCAAAAAAATTTTTTTGTCAAATACCGTTACATTTTTCCAAAAATCTACGTTTTAAATTATTTAAAAGTGTAACGCATATTTTTCAAAATTTTCAAAATTTTATTTTTGTCAACAGCCGTTAGATTTTCGCCAAAGTCGACGTTTAAAATAATTGAAAAGTGTAACGCATATTTTTAAATTTTCAAAATTTTTTTTTGTCAAAAGCCGTTAGATTTTTGCAAAAGTGGACATTAAAAAATTAATTGAAAAGTGTTACGCATATTTTTCAAAATTTTCAAAAATTTTTTTTGTCAAAAACCGTTAGATTTTTGCAAAAATCGACGTTTTAAAATTATTTAAAAGTGTAACGAAATTTTTCAAAATTTTATTTTTGTCAACAGCCGTTAGATTTTTGCCAAAGTCGACGTTTAAAATAATTGAAAAGTGTAACGCATATTTTTAAATTTTCAAAAATTTTTGTTTTCAAAAACCGATAGATTTTCTCAAAAAACCAACGTTTAAAATTGTTATGAAGTGTTACGTATTTTTCAAAATTATAAAAATTTTATTTTGTGTCAACAACCGTTAGATTTTCGCCAAAGTTGACGTTTAAAATAATTGAAAAGTGTAACGCATATTTTTAAATTTTGAATATTTTTTTTTTGTCATAAGCCGTTAGATTTTTGCAAAAGTAGACATATAAAATTAGTGAAAAGTGTAAAAAAATTTTCAAAATTTTCAAAAAAAAATTTTTTGTCAAATACCGTTACATTTTTTGCAAAAATCTAAGTTTTAAATTATTTAAAAATGTAACGCATATTTTTAAATTTTCAAAAATTTTTGTTTTCAATAACCGATAGTTTTTCTCAAAAAACCAACGTTTAAAATTGTTATGAAGTGTTACGTATTTTTCAAAATTATCAACATTTTATTTTTGTCAACAGCCGTTAGATTTTCGCCAAAGTTGACGTTTAAAATAATTGAAATGTGTAACGCATATTTTTAAATTTAAAATATTTTTTTTTGTCAAAAGCCGTTAGATTTTGCAAAAGTGGACATAATAAAATTAATGAAAAGTGTAAAAATTTTCAAAATTTTCAAAAAAAAAATGTTTGTCAAATACCATTATTTTTTTGCAAAAATCGCCGTTTTATATTATTTAAAAGTGTAACGCATATTTTTAAATTTTCAAAAATTTTTGTTTTCAAGAACCGATAGATTTTCTCAAATAACCAACATTTAAAATTCTTATGAAGTGTTACGTATTTTTCAAAATTATCAACATTTTATTTTTGTCAACAGCCGTTAGATTTTTGCCAAAGTTGACGTTTAAAATAATTGAAATGTGTAACGCACATTTTTAAATTTTATGTCGAAAATTATCGTTTATGTTACCAATGCATGCATGTCCGAAGTTGAATGCTATGAATATGTTATGTTAAGTATAACAGAGTACAGCAAAATGTCGTTTCAGTTTCTAATAAACATTAACACAGTGAAGACGTACGCGCGTTTATCTCTTTCACTTATAACTCTCCGCGTCCGGCTACTGCTGCGGCAAACACAAACCACAATAGGTTATGGGCCCAGGCATAGTTTTAGCCCAGATGGAGCTGTTATGAACTTAAAAGTGTTTATTTGGTTAATGAAAAAATAGTCATGGATTATTTTTTGGACAATTAGAAAGTCAGTAAATTGCGACGTGAAAACAAGATGAGTTCGTTGTACCAGATCGAGAAGCTGGAGGAGAACAATTATGACTCATGGTGTATCCAAATGAAGTGCGTATTGGTGCATGCTGAGCTTTGGAATGTTGCGTCGGGCGATTTACAGCAGTCATGTGCCGGTGAAGGCGTTGACTGGTCTGCTCTTGATCGAAAGGCATTGGCAATGATTACGTTGAGCGTGAAAGTATCACAGTTAGGATATATAAAAAACTGTGCATCGGCGAATGCAGCGTGGAAAAAGCTACGAGAGGTGCATCAGCCGACCGGACCTGTGAGGAAGGTGTCATTATACAAAAAGTTGCTAGGCTTGCGCATGTCTGAGGGTCAGAGCATGGCTGGATACTTGAGCATTTTCTGTGAAATCGTCGATCAACTAGCTGGAGTTGGAATCACAATGAATGACGAGTTACAGGCAATTGTATTGCTTTCAAGCTTGCCAGTTGAGTATGAGAATTTCGTTGTCGCCATTGAGACGCGCGACAGTTTGCCGACGTTCGAAATTCTGAGCATAAAACTCAAGGAAGAAGGCGAGAGGAGAGAGAATACGGAAAGGCATACAGAAAATACAACGGCATTTTCTGCGACGCAAAAATGTGCGAAGCTCGCTTCAAAGAAGAAACAACGAAACGTCGTCTGTTTTAAGTGCGGCGAAAAGGGGCACATAAAAGCGAATTGTCGCAAGGCGGCGAATTCGAATGATGATGGCAAAGCAGTGTCGGTAACAGGCGGGAAACAGCAGTTCAGCTTATTGAATGCATTGGATGGCAGTAGCTTCGAAAAATTCAAATGGATTTTGGACAGTGGAGCAACAAGTCATATGTGTTGCGAGAGGCAGATGTTCACAAAGTTTGAGAGGCATACAGAAATGATCGGTTTGGCGGATGCCGGATTTTTGCAAGCAGAAGGCATAGGTACTGTGCAGTTGCAAACTGAGTCGTATACAGTAGAGCTTCTCAATGTTTTATATGTTCCCAAGCTCAGGGGGAATTTTATAAGTGTGAGCCATGCGGTTGCAAACAAATGCGCAGTTAATTTTGACGCAAAAAGTGCGAAAATTATGCGTAGCGGAAAATGTATTCTGAAAGTTAACAGAGCTGGAGGTCTATACACGATAGAATGCAAACATAACAGATGTTATGCAGCTGTTAACGCAGATGCGTTGCTTTGGCATAAACGGTACGGACATTTGAATTACGCAAGTCTTATGGAAATGGTCAAAAAAGGAATAGTTCGAGGAATGGATAAGATTAATGTCACTAAGAACACATCATGCAAGACGTGTATGATCAATAAAGTGCATGTGCAGCCTTTTCGGCAAGCGAGCCAAAGTCGTGCGCAGGAACTGCTGGAATTGGTGCATACGGATGTATGTGTAAAGCGATAATGGACGAGAGTATGTCAACAAGAAATTCGATGAATATGAGTTGACGGTGGCTTATAGTCCACAACAAAATGGTGTGGCTGAACGCGCCAATTGGACGTTGGTGGAAATGGCCAGATGTTTATTGGTGCAGTCAGGATTAGATCAAGAATTGTGGGCAGAGGCAATATACACAGCGGTGTATTTGCGGAATCGGTCTCCCACTAGGTCATTGATCGGAAGGACACCAATGGAAGCATGGACTGGTAAGAAACCAAATATCAGTCATCTTAAAGTTTTTGGTTCATTCGCAGTGGCGCTGGACAAAGGTCAACAGAGAAGCAAGTTCAAACCCAAGGGCAAAGAGTATCGAATGGTCGGATATTCGGTAAATGCCAAGGGCTATCGACTGTACGATCCAGAGTTGAGGAAAGTAGTCGAGAAGCGAGACGTGGTTTTTGACGAGCTTGGTATTACGGAGCAGGCAGTTGCAGAATGTGTGATGCACAAATTGCCAGTTGACGAGTGTCATGCAGAGCCTAATGGTGTTGAGAAGGATGACAACGATGAGATCACATCTAATGACGACACGGATGCGTCTGACACATTGGTTGCTACCACACAAGGTAGCGGTGACGAGTCCTACGCGAGCGCATGTTGCAGAAGGAGTTGGTGCTGCTGAGGTGTATCTGTTCCATCAACTATGAGTAAACTATGAAAAGGCTACAATATAGTGGCGTGAAGTGATGGCAAGGAATACGAGTCTTTTGAAGGTTTTGAATCAAATTGACGCAGATTTACCAGGGAGCGGCGGACAAGGTCGACCGAAAATGGTATTTAGAATACCCTATACTGGCTACGTATACTTTTATAGCTAGTGGTCCGATTTGCTGGAAATTTTCGCAGAAACAACGGAGTGTGGCACTATAAGGCAGCACGTTTACGCCGAATACATGGCGTTATCAGCGGCGTGCAAGGAAGCTATGGTAATGCGCAGGCTTATCGTTGAAGTCGGTTGCGGTATTGATGGTACTCCAACAGTTGTAAATGGTGACAACCTGAGTGCGCAGGAATTGGCCAGGAATCCTGTACATCATTCACGCAGCAAGCACATTGATATACGATATCATTTTGTGCGACAGATCATTAAGGAAGGGCATGTTACTTTGCAATACGTTTCGACAAATAATATGATCGCAGATATATTAACTAAGAATTTGTCGAAAAAGAAGCATATTGAATTTACGAAATTGTTAAATTTGAATTAGTTTTTGTAAACATGCTTGCATTGAGGAAGGGTGTCGAAAATTATCGTTTATGTTACCAATGCATGCATGTCCGAAGTTTAATGCTATGAATATGTTATGTTAAGTATAATAGATTACAGCAAAATGTCGTTTCAGTTTCTAATAAACATTAACACAGTGAAGACGTACGCGCGTTTATCTCTTTCACTTATAACTCTCCGCGTCCGGCTACTGCTGCGGCAAACACAAACCACAATAGGTTATGGGCCCAGGCATAGTTTTAGCCCAGATGGAGCTGTTATGAACTTAAAAGTGTTTATTTGGATAATGAAAAAATAGTCATGGATTATTTTTTGGACAATTAGAAAGTCAGTAAATTGCGATTGATAGATTTTCTCAAAAAACCAACAAGTAAAATTGTTATGAAGTCTTACGTATTTTTCAAAATTATCAACATTTTATTTTTGTCAACAGCCGTTAGATTTTCGCCAAAGTCGACGTTTAAAATAATTGAAAAGTGTAACGCATTTTTTTAAATTTTCAAAAATTTTTGATTTCAAAAACCGTTAGATTTTTCAAAGAACCAACGTTTAAAATTGTTAAAAAGTCTTACGTATTTTAATTTTCAAAATTTTCAAAATTTTATTTTTGTCAACAGCCGTTAGATTTTCGCCAAAGTCGACGTTTAAAATAATTGAAAAGTGTAACGCATATTTTTAAATTTTCAAAAATTTTTGTTTTCAAAAACCGATATATTTTCTCAAAAAACCAACAAGTAAAATTGTTATGAAGTCTTACGTATTTTTCAAAATTATCAACATTTTATTTTTGTCAACAGCCGTTAGATTTTCGCCAAAGTCGACGTTTAAAATAATTGAAAAGTGTAACGCATATTTTTAAATTTTCAAAAATTTTTGTTTTCAAAAACCGATAGATTTTTGCAAAAGTGGACATATAATATTACTGAAAAGTGTAAAAATTTGTTCAAAATTTAAAAAACAAAATTTTTGTCAAATACCGTTACATTTTTGCAAACATCGACATTTTAAATTATTTAAAAATGTAACGCATTTTTCAAAATTATCAAAATTTTATTTTTGTCAACAGCCGTTAGATTTTGCCAAAGTCAACGATTAAAATAATTGAAAAGTGAAACGCATATTTTTAAATTTTGAAAAAAAAAATTTTTATCAAAAGCCGTTAATTTTTTGCAAAAGTGGACATTTACAATTACTGAAAAATGTAAAAAAAATTTCAAAATTTTCAAACAAGTTTTTAAGTCAAATACCATAACAATTTTGCAAAATTTGTCAAAATTATCAAAATATTATTTTTGTCAACAGCGGTTAGATTTTCGCAAAAGTCGACGTTTAAAATAATTGAAAAGTGTAACGCAGATTTTTAAATATTGAAAATTTTTTATTTGTCAAAAGCCGTTGGATTTTTGCAAAAGTGGACATATAAGAAAAATAACTGAAAAGTGTAAAAAAATTTTCAAAATTTTCAAAAGTTTTTTGTTTGTCAAATTCCGTTACAAAATTCGACGTTTTAAATTATTTAAAAGTTTAACGCATTTTTCAAAATTATCAAAATTTTATTTATGTCAACAGCCGTTAGATTTTCGCCAAAGTCGACGTTTAAAATAATTGAAAAGTGTAACGCATATTTTTAAATTTTCAAAATTTTTTTTTTTGATTTTCAAAAACCGAAATAATATTCTCAAAAGAACCAACGTTTTAAATTGTTAAAGAAGTCTTACGTATTTTTCAAAATTATCAACATTTTATTTTTGTCAACAGCCGTTAGATTTTGCCAAAGTCGACGTATTAAAATAATTGAAAAGTGTAAACAAAATTTTCAAAATTTTCATAAAATTTTTTTTTGTCAAATAACGTTAAATTTTTGCAAAAATCGACGTTTTAAATTATTTAAAAGTGTAACGCATTTTTTCAAAATTTTATTTTTGTCAACAGCCGTTAGATTTTTGCCAAAGTCGACGTTTAAAATAATTGAAAAGTGTAACGCATATTTTTAAATTTTCAACAATTTTTGTATTCAAAAACCGATAGATTTTCTCAAAAAACTAACGTTTAAAATTGTTTAGAAGTGTTACGTATTTTTCAAAATTATCAAAATTTTTTTTTGTCAACAGCCGTTAGATTTTGCCAAAGTCGACATTTAAAATAATTGAAAAGTGTAAAGCATATTTTTAAATTTTGAAAAATTTTTTTTTGTCAAAAGCCGTTAGATTTTTGCAAAAGTGGACATATAATATTACTGAAAAGTGTAAACAATTTTTAAAAAATTTAAAAAACAAAATTGTTGTCAAATACCGTTACATTTTTGCAAACATCGACATTTTAAATTATTTTAAATTGTAACGCATTTTTCAAAATTATCAAAATATTATTTTTGTCAACAGCCGTTAGATTTTAGCCAAAGTCGACGTTTAAAATAATTGAAAAGAGTAACGCATATTTTTAAATTTTCAAAAAATTTTTTTTTCAAAAACCGTTAGATTTTTGCAAAAGTGGACATATAATATTACTGAAAAGTGTAAAAAATTGTTCAAAATTTAAAAAACAAAATTTTTGTCAAATACCGTTACATTTTTGCAAACATCGACATTTTAAATTATTTAAAAGTGTAACGCATTTTTCAAAATTATCAAAATTTTATTTTTGTCAACAGCCGTTAGATTTTGCCGAAGTCGACGATTAAAATAATTGAAAAGTGAAACGCATATTTTTAAATTTTGAAACAATTTTTTTTTATCAAAAGCGATTAATTTTTTGCAAAAGTGGACATATAATATAACTGAAAAGTGTAAAAAATTGTTCAAATATTAGAAAACAAAATTTTTGTCAATTACCGTTACATTTTTGCAAACATCGACATTTTAAATTATTTAAAAGTGTAACCCATTTTTCAAAATTATCAATATATTATTTTTGTCAACAGCCGTTAGATTTTGCCAAAGTCAACGATTAAAATAATTGAAAAGTGTAACACATATTTTTAAATTTTAAATTTTTAAAGTTAATTTTTGCAAAAGTGGACATTTATAATTACTGAAAAATGTAAAAAAATTTTCAAAATTTTCAAACGAGTTTTTAAGTCAAATACCATTACATGTTTGCAAAATTTGTCAAAATTATCAAAATATTATTTTTGTCAACAGCCGTTAGATTTTCGCCAAAGTCGACGTTTAAAATAATTGAAAAGTGTAACGCATATTTTTAAATTTTGAAACATTTGTTTTGTCAAAAGCCGTTAGATTTTTGCAAACATCGACATTTTAAATTATTTAAAAATGTAACGCATTTTTCAAAATTATCAAAATTTGATTTTTGTCAAAAGCCGTTAGATTTTGCCAAAGTCGACAGTTTAAAATAATTTAAAATTGAAACGCTTATTTTTTAAATTTTGAAAAAAAAAAAATTTTTTTTATCAAAAGCCGTTACATTTTATAGACTTTTAAAATATTACTGAAAAGTGTAAAATTATTTTCAAAATTTTCAAAAGAAAATTTTTGTCAAATACCGTTACATTTTTGCAAACATCGGCATTTTAAATTATTTAAAAAGTGTAACGCATTTTTCAAAATTATCAAAATTTTATTTTTGTCAAAAGCCGTTAGATTTTGCCAAAGTCGACGATTAAAATAATTGAAAAGTGTAACGCATATTTTTAAATTTTGAAATTTTTTTTTTTTTGTCAAAAGCCGTTAGATTTTTGCAAAAGTGGACATTTATAATTACTGAAAAATGTAAAAAAAAATTTTAAAAAAATTTTTCAAACGAATTTTAGTCAAATACATTTAAATTTTAAGTGCAAAATTTTTCAAAATTATCAAAATATTATTTTTTGTCAACAGCCGTTAGATTTTTGCAAAAGTGGACATATAAAATTATTGAAAAGTGTAAAATTTTTATCAAAATTTTCCAAAAAATATTTTTGTCAAATACCGTTACATTTTTGCAAAAAATCGACGTTTTAAATTATTTAAAAGTGTAACGCATTTTTCAAAATTATCAAAATTTTATTTTTGTCAACAGCCGTTAGATTTTGCCAAAGTCGACGATTAAAATAATTGAAAAGTGAAACGCATATTTTTAAATTTTGAAAACAATTTTTTTTTATCAAAAGCCGTTAAATTTTTGCAAAAGTGGACATATATAATTGCTGAAAAATGTAAAAAAAATTTTCAAAATTTTCAAACGAATTTTTAAGTCAAATACCATTACATTTTTGCAAAATTTGTCAAAATTATCAAAATATTATTTTTGTCAACAGCCGTTAGATTTTCGCCAAAGTCGACGTTTAAAATAATTGAAAAGTGTAACGCATATTTTTAAATTTTGAAACATTTTTTTTTGTCAAAAGCCGTTAGATTTTTGCAAAAGTGGACATATAATATTACTGAAAAGTGTAAACAATTTTTAAAAATTTTCAAACAAATTTTTAAGTCAAATACCGTTAAATTTTTGCAAAAATCGACGTTTTAAATTATTTAAAAGTGTAACGCATTTTATCAAAATTTTATTTTTGTCAACAGCCGTTAGATTTTGCCAAAGTCGACGTATTAAAATAATTGAAAAGTAAAACGCATATTTTTAAATTTTTAAACATTTTTTTTTTGTCAAAAGCCGTTAGATTTTTGCAAAAGTGTATATATAAAATATTACTGAAAAGTGTAAAAAATTGTTCAAAATTTTAAAAAAAAAAATTTTTGTCAAATACCGTTACATTTTTGCAAAATATCGACATTTTAAATTATTTAAAAGTGTAACCCATTTTTTAAAATTATCAAAATTTTATTTTTGTCAACAGCCGTTAGATTTTTGCCAAAGTCGACGTTTAAAATAATTGAAAAGTGTAACGCATATTTTTAAATTTTCAAAAGTTTTTGTTTTCAATAACCAATAGTTTTTCTCAAAAAACCAACGTTTAAAACTGTTATGAAGTGTTACGTATTTTTCAAAATTATCAACATTTTATTTTTGTCAACAGCCGTTAGATTTTCGCCAAAGTTGACGTTTAAAATAATTGAAAATGTGTAACGCATATTTTTAAATTTTGAAAAAAATTTTTTTTATCAAAAGCCGTTAATTTTTGCAAAAGTGGACATATAATATTACTGAAAAGTGTAAACAATTTTTAAAAATTTTCATAAAATTTTTTTGTGAAATACCGTTACATTTTTGCAAAAACCGACGTTTTAAATTATTTAAAAGTGTAACGCATTTTTCAAAATTTTATTTTTGTCAACAGCCGTTAGATTTTGCCAAAGTCGCAGATTAAAATAATTGAAAAGTAAAACGCATGTTTTTCAATTTTGAAAAAATATTTTTTTATCAAAAGCCGTTAATTTCTTGCAAAGTGGACATTTATAATTACTGAAAAATGTATAAAAAATTTTCAAAATTTTCAAACAAATTTTTAAGTCAAATACCATTAATTATTTTGTGAAATACCGTTACATTTTTGCAAAAACCGACGTTTTAAATTATTTAAAATTGTAACGCATTTTTCAAAATTTTATTTTTGTCAACAGCCGTTAGATTTTGCCAAAGTCGCAGATTAAAAAAATTTAAAAGTTAAAACGCACATTTTGAAATTTTGAAAAACAATTTTTTTTTATCAAAAGCCGTTAGTTTTTGCAAAAGTGGACATATAATAATACTGAAAAGTGTAAAAAATTGTTCAAAATTTTCAAAAAATTTTTATACCGTTAAATTTTTGCAAAAATCGACGTTTTAAATTATTTAAAAGTGTAACGCATTTTTACAAATTTTATTTTTGTCAACAGCCGTTAGATTTTGCTAAAGTCGACTATTAAAATAATTTAAAAGTGAAACGCATGTTTTTCAATTTTGAAAAAAAAAAAAATTTTATGAAAAGCCGTTCATTTCTTAGACTTTTGCAAAATATTACGGAAAAGTGTAAAATCATTTTCAAAATTTTCAAAAAAAAATGTTTTTCAAATACCGTTACATTTTTGCAAACATCGGCATTTTAAGTTATTTAAAAGTGTAACGCATTTTTCAAAATTATCAAAATTTTATTATGTCAACAGCCGTTAGATTTTGCCAAAGTCGACAATTAAAATAATTGAAAAGTGAAACGCATATTTTTAAATTATGAATTTTTTTTTTTTGTCAAAAGCCGTTAATTTTTGCAAAAGTGGACATTTATAATTACTGAAAAATGTAAAAAAATTTTCAAAATTTTCAAACGAATTTTAAGGTCAAATACCATTACATTTTTGCAAAATTTGTCAAAATTATCAAAATATTATTTTTGCCAACAGCCGTTAGATTTTCGCCAAAGTCGACATTTAAAATTTGTTTTTTTTGTCAAATACCGTTACATTTTTGCAAACATCGGCATTTTAAGTTATTTAAAAGTGTAACGCATTTTTCAAAGTTATCAAAATTTTGTTATGTCAATAGCCGTTAGATTTTGCCAAAGTTGACTATTAAAATAATTTGAAAGTAAAACGCATATTTTTCAATTTTGAAAACATTTTTTTTTATCAAAAGCCGTTAATTTTTTGCAAAAGTGGACATTTATAATTACTGAAAAATGTAAAAAAAATTTCAAAATTTTCAAACGAATTTTTAAGTCAAATACCTTTACATTTTTGCTAAATTTGTCAAAATTGTCCAAATATTATTTTTGTCAACAGCCGTTAGATTTTCGCCAAAGTCGACGTTTAAAATAATTGAAAAGTGTAACGCTTATTTTTAAATTTTAAAAACATTTTTTTTATCAAAAGCCGTTAGATTTTTGCAAAAGTGGACATATAAAATTACTGAAAATTGTAAAATTTTTTTCAAATATTTCATAAAATTGTTTTGTCAAATACTGTTACATTTTTGCAAAAATCGACGTTTTAAATTATTTAAAAGTGTAACGCATTTTTCAAAATTTTATTTTTGTCAACAGCCGTTAGATTTTGCCAAAGTCGACTATTAAAATAATTGAAAAATGGTAAAAATGTTTCAAAATTTTCAAACGAATTTTTAAGTCAAATACCATTACATTTTTGCAAAATTTGTTAAAATTATCAAAATATTATTTTTGTCAACAGCCGTTAGATTTTCGCCAAAGTCGACATTTTAAATCATTGAAAAGTGTAACGCATATTTTTAAATTTTCAAAAGTTTTTGTTTTCAAAAACCGATAGATTTTCTCAAAAAACCAACATTTAAAATTGTTAAGAAGTGTTACGTATTTTTCAAAATTATCAAAATTTTATTTATGTAAACAGCAGTTAGATTTTCGCCAAAGTCGACGTTTAAAATAATGGAAAAGTGTAACGCATATTTTTAAATTTTGAAAATTTTTTTTTTGTCTCAAAAGC
>JAECXD010000541.1:0-130135 GCA_018151445.1 Zaprionus inermis
GCCGCCTAAAGGTAGGCAACATCGGCATCAATAGTGAGAGAGTAACGAAAGGCTCTCTCGCTCTTCTATCCGGGATAATGTTAAGCTAGCTTTAAGTTTACCATGTAATACCTTTAAGTTGCACTTTTTGTCATAAGTCAGTTGAAAAATTAAAAAAGTGAACGGATCACGCACCCCGGATTTTTAACTTTTTTATACCCTTGCAGAGGGTATATTCATTTTAGCCAGAAGTTTGCAACGCACCTTAGGAGACATCTCCGACCCTATAAAGTATATATATTCTGAATCAGCATCACCAGAGGAGTCGAAAAATGGATGTCCGTCTGTCCGTCCGTCCGTCCGTCCGTCCGTCCGTCCGTCTGTTGCAACGCAAACTAGTCTCTCAGTTTTTGAGCTATCTTCATGAAACTTGGCATACAAGCTTCTTATTGCTGTAGGCTGTAAATAAGTCGGAACGAGCCAGATCGGACCGATATATCGTATAGCTGTCATAGAAGCTATCGGCCGATTTTTGTTGTTTTTCAAGATATTGCAACAAGATTTGGCAAATCCTATTCTTATTACGTTCTTAATGTGCTGTCAAAATTATATCAAAATCGGACCACTATAACATATAGCTGCCATAGGAACAATCGGCTGAAATCAGGGTTTTCGTATGCAAACCTGTTTTGTTTTTGGAAATACCGAACATTATCAATACT
The DNA here is from genome assembly GCA_018151445.1 of Zaprionus inermis. NCBI lineage: Eukaryota > Metazoa > Arthropoda > Insecta > Diptera > Drosophilidae > Zaprionus > Zaprionus inermis. The sequence continues at coordinate 702 of JAECXD010000541.1, forward strand.
TTTTAATGTTATACAGTAACCCGCCCTTAGTTTTTCCATTTAAATATCTCAGACGTTTATATTCTATAGCTGTTATAGGAACAATCAGTCAGTCCGTCTGTCTGTTGCAACGCAAATTAGTCCCCCAGTTATTGAGCTCTCTTCATGAAACTTGGCACCCAAGCTTATTATTGATGTAGGCTGTAAATAAGTCGGAACGAGCAAGATCGGACCGATATATCGTATAGCTGTCATAGAAGCTATCGGCCGATTTTTGTTGTTTTTCAAGATATTGCAACAAGATTTGGCAAATCCTATTCTTATTACGTTCCTAATGTGCTGTCAAAATTGTATCAAAATCGGACCACTATAACATGTAGCTGCCATAGGAACAATCGGCTGAAATCAGGGTTTTTGTATGCAAACCTGTTTTGTTTTTGGAAATACCGCACATTATCAATACTTTTTAATGTTATACAGTAACCCGCCCTTAGTTTTTCCATTTAAATATCTCAGACGTTTATTTTCTATAGCTGTTATAGGAACACTCAGTCAGTCCGCGTGTCTGTTGCAACTCAAATTAGTCCCCTAGTTATTGAGCTATCTTCATGAAACTTTGCTCATAAGCTTCTTATTTCTGCCCTCTTTAAATAAGTCGGAATGGGCCAGATCGGACTGATATATCGTATAGCTGTCATGGAGCCTACGGCCGATTTTCGTTATATTTCAAGATATAGCTATCAGGCTTATCACATCCAAATCTAAGTGTGTCCCTAATAATAAAGTTCGAAATCGAACTTTTATAACTTATAACGATCAACGATCGGCCTTATGAAGGTTCATGTTGCAATTTTATGGAAACCTGAGTACTATTACATATAGCTGTTAAACAAAAAATCATATAGCTGTTATTCAAACGCATTTTTGAATGAGAACTTTCCAAATTTATTTATATTTTATGACCAACAGATCCTTTACAACACAAAGACATTTCCTCATAACATTTTGTGTTAAGTATATAAGAAATCCAGTTATGTACAAAAGCATTAATAGGTAGAATTATTTTTTTTCGAAGCAGGTGTTTGATTCATAGCCTTAATCATGTAAAAATCTTGACTTCCTGTACTGTTATAATTGTTCAATAAATACCACAGAAACCAGCAGCAATCCAAATATATTTTATATTTTGTATAACTGCAAGGGTATGAAACCTTCGGCAAGCCGAAGGTAGCCTTGCTTTCTTGTTTTTACTTCGAATTGTTTCTCCGCGTCGGTTTGTCTTACTTACAGTGACTGCTGGCTCAGCTCTAAGCGATCAGCAAGTTGCTGATCTTAAGTGCCAACGTCCATCGTCCGGCGACACTGGATGGTATTCCAAGACGTTGCACGAGTCGCATGGTCTGCATTCTGCTCATAGCGACGCGCACAGCTCCGGCCACTGGCGAGCTTAGGAGTAGAGTTTTGTTAAATGTAGAAATCAGTCCCAATTGGGAGCCGCTAGCGGCCACACTCGTTTTGTTTGGCTTCGGCCTAATTATAAAGTCGCTTTTAATAAACTCATTGTAGCACTTATTAAACTTAAATGTGTGTCTTCATTAATTTATATTCTGAATCAGCATGAACAGACGAGTCGATATAGCCATGTCCGTCTGTCAGTCCGTATGAAAACCTAGATCTCAGATATTATAAGAGCTCGAGCTAACAAATTTGGGGACAATATATGTTAATTCTGCACGCAGATCAAATTTATTTTGGATTTTCGCCACGCCTCCATCCTCCCCCATAATTAGAAAAAAAACGATTGTAGCTTCAAATCGTTTGTAGCAATCATTTTTATACCCGCTACTCGAAGAGTATAAGGGTATTATAACTTTGTGCCAACCGAAAATGTTTGTAATTTATATTCTGAATCAGCATGAACAGACGAGTCGATATAGCCATGTCTGTCTGTCCGTCCGTATGAAAACCTGGCTCTCAGCTATTATAAGAGCTAGAGCTACCAAATTTGGAGACAATATGTGTTAATTATACACGCAGATCAAGTTTATTTTGGATTTTTGCCACGCCTCCATCCGCCCCCATAAATCGAAAAAAGTCGATTGTAGCTGCAAATATAAATCTACAGCAATCATTTATACATGTGATAAAAACCACTATGCGGGTGTGTTGGCAAAGTTTCAATAAGATCGGCCGATAAATAAGGAAGATATTCAAGAAATAGTATTGCACTGTGGCCATGTGCTTATGTCGGTTTTTCCTAATGTCAGAACCCGAGTTCAATTCCAGCAGCAGACAACTTTTTTTTAATATGTAGCAACCTTTTTTTTTTTTAATTATGTGCCTATTTTTTTTTTAATTATGTGCACCGAAAATATTCATAGTGCAAATTTATCGGTCATTGCGTAAGAAATGCAGTGGTCGAGTGGTGATGGTAGTTGACTGTTAAGCAAGGGGTCCGGAGTTCTACTCCTGGGTGCCGCGGCGCCATATATTTATTTTTTTTGTATCTTATATTTTTTTTATTTTATGGTGTGTTGCAAAATTCAAAATAAATTTTTAGTATATTTAAAGCCACTTATAATCGAAAGAGACATTGAGCAGCAACACAAAAAACAAACGACAAATCTAATTAGATATGTTGAGATGTATTGTGAGGCAGCATATATGTATGTGTAGGCGTCTCTTTCACACATGCATAATTTATAACTGCAAAGTAATAAAAGCAAAGGGCAACATCCAATAAGAATCGAGTGGAACTTGCATAGGCAAAACAAATTAGAGACGGAAAGAAATAAAAAGCAAGAACGCATTGTTCACATTTGGCACGTGTTTTTCCGAAGAATTGTAGCGGGTATATCACAGTCGAGTCAGCTCGACTGTAGCCTTTCCGACTTGTTTATACATGTGATAAAATCCACCCTACGGGCGATTTGCCAAAGATCGGCTGATAAATAAGAAAGATATTCAAGAAATAGTATTGCCCAGTGGCCATGTGCTTATGTCGGTTTTTCCTAATGTTAGTTCCCGAGTTCAACTCCAGCAGCAGGCAACTTTTTTTTTAATTATGACAACCGAAAATATTCGCAATGCAATTTTATTGGTCATTGCGTAAGAAATGCAGTGGCTGACTGGTGATGGTAGCTGACTGTTAAGCGAGAGGTTCGGAGTTCATCTCCTGGGTGCGGCGACCGACTTATATTTATTGTTTTTTTTGTATCTTATATTTTTTTTATTTTACAGTGTGTTGCAAAATTCAAAATAAGTTTTTAGTATATTAAAAGTCACTTAGAATCGAAAAAGACATTGAGCAGCAATGCAAAATACAAACGATAAATCTAATTAGATATGTCGAGATGTTTTGTCAGAAACCATATATGTATGTATGTATTGGCGTCTCTTTTACACATGCATAATTTAAAGCCCTGAGGTATAACTGTACAGTAATAAAAGCAAAGGGCAACAGCCAATAAGAATCAAGTGGAACTTGCATAAGCTAAACAAATTAGAGACGGAAAGACATAAAAAGCAAAAACGCATAGTTCACATTAGGCACGAGTTGGCAGAGTTGTAGCGGGTATATCTAACTAACATAAAAACAAAATTGACCTGGTGCGCCAGTCACTTGCTTGAACAACTACAAAGGATTCCCATGTATACACACAGATGCACGAATGCATTCGTCACGTTCGAAGTCTCGCTAGGCTTTTGACACATAAGAAAAAATTGACAAACGCAGGCCAGGCGATTTCTTGTTGTCATTTTGACATGCAACGCATACAAAGCTATGCGAGTATGTGCATACATAGCACACATACAGTGAACCGAGACATAGCGCGTAAAAGTACACCCATGGTCATCCACATTCGGATTTCGCATAAAGCGACGAGAGCCAGCGCTGCGAAGTACTCAGACACCCTTTCTCTGGCTAACGGTGCTGCCAATTTCGCCTTTTTCCTGTTATATCTGGCTGTTTTTGAAAGTCAGCTGCGGGAAAAATTTGAGAATTGCGGGATACGGGAATTCTGGATCTATTTATTATGTATTAAGTTAGCCTTTTTCCGCTCTTTTCGGAATTCCCAATATTTACTATTTAATTTATCTGAAATTAAATTTTTGGTAATTGTCTGTTAGCTGCCATCATCTCCGATTTTTTTAAAATACAATATAAAAAACTAGAAGGGTCCGACAAATAATTGTTTCACCTAAATTCATGATAAATCGAGCACTATCCATATAAAAATTTAAAAAAAAAATATCGGAGATGATGACAGCTTACAGACAATTGCCAAATTTTTTAATAATCATTTTCAAATTTTTTGTTTAATTTGTATCCTAACATATTGTAATTTTACCTTTTTTTCATACATTTTATTATATATTCTCTAGCTGTTTTCCGCTTTTCTTGAGAAACTTTATTCCCAACAGTTGGCATCACTGCTGGCTTACATTCAAAAATCAGCGTATACAGAAATATGCCCAAATGGGGTCTTTATATTATACATGCCAGTTGCTTGTACTGTATCCCATTTTAACCATAAACGAATAAAGCCCATTGCAATATTAAGTTTCGATAAAAACCCAATTTTTAAAACTGCGATGCGTAATTGGGTTGATCAGCTCATTCGCATCTTTTTGTTTTGCTTTCACCCAGACCATCGCTTTTTCAGCTGCGTTATCGCGGATTCTGCTTTACGTTCGTATTGTTGCCTTGCACATTCGAAGTCCTTACTCATGAAAAGTGAAGCAAGCAACTCATGAACCCTTTCTCTAGACATTACCGGCCAACTGCAGAATATATTTGAGAATTTCGGGAATTCTGGATTTTATTTATATTAATTTAGCTATTTTTCCACTATTTTTGGAATTGCCAATATTTTCTATCCAATATATCAAATTACATTTCTGCGATAATTCGAAAATTTGTTGATTAATTTCCTTAATTTTAAGATGTAATAATTTTAGCCTTTTTGTACGCTTCTTTTGACATTTTTTGAAATTATTTTTCCGATGTAATGTGCTATTTTGTGTAATATATACATTGGTGCCCGTCAAAACATTTTTTTTGTTCTCTAAAGTTGGCAGCACTGTGTAAAAGTTTCGAAGCTATCGATACATCTCTACTAAAACAATCGCTTCCGAAACTATTCACATTACGTGTCTAAACTCTTAAGAAAAATGGAGATTAATTGGATAGTTTATTTTTTTGTAATAAAATATCTAAGCTTTCATGTGACTCATGCTGAAATAATAAATAAAAATGTGGAAAGAACTTTGGATTTAACTTCCCAGCTTGTGAAGACAAAGTACACGATTTCAGTTCAAGAAGATACCGGCAAACCTATTAAAGAATATATATTTAATGTAAAGGAAGGAAATCTATCTCACATTTCTGTTAAAGATGGAATTAATAACAAAATTGAAATACAACCAATTAAAGATCAATCGGAAAATTACCTTAGTTACAAACTTATTTTCGTCGCATTGGCAGCGAGTCAAACTTTTATTATTGAAACAGTTTCTTCCAAGAACATACTGCCACATCCATCAGAAATAAAACAAAATGATAAGCAACTGGTGAAATTTGTTGGAAATCTTTACCTATTTTCAAAATACAGGACAATAACACAAAAGACTAATGTTTTACTTGCATCGTCAAATCTTCTTTCGCATAGTCAGGCCAAGCCATTTACTATTTCATCGAATAAGTTATTACTAGGACCATATGATAATGTAAATGGTATGTATTTAGTGATATATCTGTATTAGTTTGTTAATTGACTATAAGATCGCCTAACATAAAAGACAACTTCCGTCAGAATTTGGGTAATAGTCCATTAGTTACCAGCTTTATCAACTTAAAAAATACTAGAAGCGCCCGACATATAATTTGGTCACTAGTGCATTTGAGCACTATCAATATAAAAAATTTGAAAAAATCGGTGATGATGGCACCTAATGGGCTATCGTATTTTCTTGAAAACCCATATTTTGAATTAAACTAATAATGTGTTTTCTTATTTTTAGCATTGGTGGAAGAAGAACTATTTATTCACTTTGAAAATCAATCCCCCTTTTTAACAGTCAACTCATTGGATCGTACAATCGAGGTATCGCATTGGGGTAATATTGCCGTTAAGGAGTCGATTGAAATGACTCATAGTGGTGCAAAACTAAAGGGATCATTTTCTCGGTATGATTTTCAAAAAGACAGTCGCTCTGGACAATCTGCTATTAAGTCTTACAAAACATTTTTGCCGGCATCTGCTAGTGGTGTTTACTATCGTGATACTAATGGAAATATTTCTACATCTAATATGCATTCGATGCGAGACTTCATTGAACTTGATTTACGTCCGAGATTTCCATTGTTTGGCGGATGGAAAACGCAATATACGCTTGGATATAATGTGCCTTCTTATGAATACTTGTTTAATTCTGGCAATGAATACATTTTAAAGATGCACCTTATTGATCATATATACGACAATATGGCAATTGATAAAGCTATTATAAGTATAATATTACCGGAGGGCTCTACAAATATTGAGCTTGAAACCCCGTACAGCGTAATACGACTTGAAGATGATGTTATGCATACATATTTGGATACTATAGGACGTCCTGTTGTTTCATTTACCAAATTGAATTTAGTGGAAAACCATATATCAGCATTTAATTTGAAATATACCTTCTCAAAAGTGTCATTGCTTCAAGAACCAATTTTGGTTATTGCTTTTATATATCTAATATTTTTAGTTACTATAATTTTTCTCCGATTAGACCTATCTATTACATCATATTCCCATAAAGATTAGAAAAACTTTTTCCAACAAAACAAGCATTTAGGGCATTGACATGTTACAAATGTTCTTGATTTTATTAACCAAATAAAAAAATCGACATTTGCACATTATATTATCTTTTAATCAACGTTTATTATAATGAATAATAATGCAAATAATTATTTGTTAAACAAATTTTTTTTTTCTTTTTTTAATATTAAAAGAAAGTAAGTAAGCCTTCTACAAGATAAAGATTATGTATCTTATTTAAAGAGTTTAATTCTGCTTCCGACTTGTTCCTGTCTAAGAGGGCACCATTCAACCGAAGTTGTATCGACGGGCAGAACAGCAATTTTGTTGGGCTTCATTTGGAAGCAACTAATGCACTTATCAATGAAAGCTGCGACTATTTTTATACCATTAAAAATGATCAACAAATTTAAAAAGGTTTAAGGAGGCGTGACAGTATTTAGGTCTTGATTTAAATAAAAAAAAAATAAAATTTTATTTATAATTTTAATTTGTAATTACACCAAAGTCACGCAATAACTGAATTGTATATAGTCATACAGAGCTTTAAATTTTTGTTTATTACTAATTTAAGCTTGTTATCAACGAGCCAGAGGGGATCCTCATCGACGTAACGCGATGATTTCAAAAAAGGCATATGAGCAGCAAAGCTCATTTTAAGGCTTACAAGCGTTGACAATGATCCGTGGGGTCTCGCCTAAAAAATTACAATTAGCATCGTGGCGGAGTTATTCCCAAAACAAAGTACGCTTTGGCAACCCGCGCAAAAATTCCCTGCCTCCGACTTCCCGAGCGTTACAACAGTCGAAGTCGTCGCAGCAGCAAAGAAGATTAAGTCCAACAAGGCTCCTGGTCTTGACGGGATTCCGGGCGTAGTCGTGATAGCAGCCGCCACAGCAAGACCGGAGATCTTTAGCGACACATTTTAAGAGTGTGTTCAGGACGGAGTTCTTCTGCCGAAAGCAAAGGGGCCAACTAATTCAATAATGGAGCTCACAGAACAACCATCGACTGGCTCGAGAAATTCGTTCTAAAAATTGCTGCACACAACGCCGAAGTTTTCCTGTTGAGCAGCAGAAAGATCGTCGAGAACACGCAGATCTCAGTCAATGATGTCCTCATAAGGATTTTTAAAGTACCTGGGCGTGTTGATAGACCATAGGCTCTATTTTAGGGATCATGTGAGATATGCCAGCAGGAAGGCTGCAATGACAGCTGCAGCCTTGGGAAGCCTAATGCCCAATGTGGGAGAATCCAGAATGCCGGCTAGAAGACTACTAGAGACGGTCACGAAGTCAACGCTTCTCTACGCTGCCTCTATCTGGAGTTGTGTCACGAGTATAGTGTCATACCTGGAAAATGCAGGTCTGCACCTACCATCACGGACCTCATACTCATTAGAGGCTCTAGGACCATATCCGAAGACACAGCCCATGCACTTATAGGCATACCCTCGATCGACCTAGAGACCATGGCTCAATACCTAGCGCGAGAAGGTTTCACACGACTAGAGGCTAGAGAGTGGTAGACCAGGTGGCAAGCCTCACATAGAGGGTGATGGACCTTCCATTTCATTCCCGACTTAGCGGAGTGGGCAAACTGCGAACATAAAGTGGTGGACTGCACCCTAATACAATTTCTCACGGACCATGGCTGCTTCCGAGGATACCTCTTCAGGTTCCAGCACGTGGACTCAGCCTAGGCACTGGGCACTGCACGAACGTAGTTGAAACAGCGGAACACGTCCTACTTCATTGTTCCAGGTTTGCCGTGGAGAAGAAACCGCTCGAGTCACTCATTGGAGTTCCCCCACAGCCCGAGAGGCTTGATTGCCGCTATAACGGCGGACAATGCTATTTGGGAGCGGGGGCATGGCATCATAAGAAGCATGATGAAACGTGTCCGTATCGACGAGGTAGCCAGCAGATCCGACGGATAAGGAGAACTTTCGTGTGGTGGCGGGGCAAAAATACTTCCTCAGCGGGCTCGGCTTGTCGTAATAGGCGACAGAAGAGCTAAATGAGGTGCGCGGCCCTACATGGCTACGCCTAAGGAGAGGGAGTGCTATCTGGCAACACATTCTGATCAAGTAGTACCTCGATTGGCAGTCCCGGTGAGCGTGACAAGAACTGGAGGTTTTTATTTAGTATGTAGCAAAACACTAGCTTTTGGGTTATGAATCGTGCATACCATCTATGAACGGTAGATGGTATCTTTCGAAGATTTTATTTTCCTTCCGTATATGCACAAAAAAAATAACACACACACTTATCTTGTATTCTTGTTGATCACACACCTTTTTGTGAGCACACACTCACACACTCATAAATAGATTTTGGAAACACTCACACATATACATACATTTTTTTGAAACACACACATATATGTACATACATTTTGTGTAACATCTAAACACACACACACACACTTATACAACATTTTTGTTTTATAACCGAACCTGCACACAAATCCTCGCCTATTTTCCCTGAGCTTGCAGAAGATTACGTGTCTTAGGTCGATACAGAAATTAACGTGGAGCTGGAAAAGGCTCTATTCGGTTATGCCCTATTATGTCAAAATAATCTTTCCTACCCCTCCTCGTTAATCGTCGATTTAGAGGATTATCTGTAGCATTCGTTTGAAGAATATAGGGTTTGGAACTATCGAATTCATTATAATCGGTTCGATAACATATCCCAGCTCCTTCGAACAAACACCTCGACTCGGGATGGCTGGATTCGGTAAGATCCCAAGCATCCGATTAGAGCTTCACGCAGTTTTCTTCATTAACTTAGTTTCAGTAATCGGAACTATTTCTGATGAACGATCAAAACACAAAAATTGCTGTTATATTACCTACATCTATGTAAACCCTCTTGCATTTCATGATATTAAAGCAGATGAATATAGCAAATATTTAAAAACTTTTGTATAATTTTGTGTGGCGTTTTAGTGTTTAATAAATTAATGTGACAATATCTAGTATGTGCTGTGTTATCACGCAGAACTACAAGTATTTAAAGTATTGGTAATTGTTTGACTCAATTTTATTAATGGCAGTTAGACGGAGCACTGAGAGGTTAGAAAACCTGATGAGCATCGCATTTGACTGTACCAACTGCAATGACACCAGTCATTATCCAGACCTCACTGAGACCACCTGAAAATTGAGTTATCCAGTCCAGCTTACTCGATAACAACGAAACATATCCGATATGTCGTCAATCTTGCCCCAAGACCAAACTAGCCGCTGTTGTAAAGCGTAGCGCATTGTTAAACCCACAGACCAAGCAAGGTACTTCTAAAGCTTCTGCGTCTATGAGAGCAAACCTGAAAGGCCGCATGTACACTCGTTTTCAAGGGCATGGCACACAGCATCAAGCTCTTTGCCCACTTGTGGGAACCATCGTCACGAGCCCAAAGCTCCTGAGTCTCTACCAGTATCGGAAGATTGTATTAAACAAGTCGGAAAGGCTACAGTCGAGCGTACTCGACTGTGATATTTTATTTCTTTCCGTCTCTAATTGGTTCTGCCTATGCAAGTTCTACTCTATTCCTGTTAGATGTTGCCCGTTGCTTTTATTACTGTGCAATTATACCTCAGCAGAGGGCTTTAAATTATGCATGTGTGAAAGAGACGCCTATACATACATACATATATGGTGCCTCACAATATATCCCAACATATATAATTAGATTTGTCGTTTGTATTTTGCATTGCTGCTCAATGTCTCTTTCGATTCTAAGTGACTTTAAATATACTAAAAACTTATTTTGAATTTTGCAACACACTGTAAAATAAAAAAATTATAAGAACCTCTAGCTTAACAATCAGCTACCATCACCAGTCAGCCACTGCATTTCTTACATAAAATTGCATTATGCTTTTTTTCGGTGCACATAATTAAAACAAAAAGTTGTCTGCTGCTGGAGTTGAACTCGGGAACTAACATTAGAAAAAATCGACTTAAACACATGGTCACAGGGCAATACTATTTCTTGAATATCTTCCTTGTAGCTGTAGAGCTATATTTGCAGCTACAATCGATTTTTTCGATATATGGGGCGGATGGAGGCGTGACAATAATGCAAAATAAACTTTATCTGCGTGCAGAATTAACACATATTGTCTATTTGGTAGCTCAAGCTCTTATAATAGCTAATAATCTAGGTTTTCATACGGACGGACAGACAGACAGACGGACATGGCTATATCGACTCGGCTGTTCATACTGATTCAGAATATATATACTATATGGGGTCGGAGATTTATCCTTCTGCCAAAGCTATAATACCATTCTACTCTACGAGTATTATATTAATTATATTATACTAATTTAATTATGTTAAAAATATTAAAAAAAAACAAGTCGGAAAGGCTACAGTCGAGCTGACTCGACTGTGATATACCCGCTACAATTCTTCGGAAAAACACGTGCCAAATGTGAACAATGCGTTCTTGCTTTTTATTTCTTTCCGTCTCTAATTTGTTTTGCCTATGCAAGTTCCACTCGATTCTTATTGGATGTTGCCCTTTGCTTTTATTACTTTGCAGTTATAAATTATGCATGTGTGAAAGAGACGCCTACACACACATACATATATGCTGCCCCACAATACATCTCAACATATCTAATTAGATTTGTCGTTTGTTTTTTGTGTTGCTGCTCAATGTCTCTTTCGATTCTAAGCGGCTTTAAATATACTAAAAATTTATTTTGAATTTTGCAACACACCATAAAATAAAAAAAATTAAAGATACAAAAAAAATAAATATATGGCGCCGCGGCACCCAGGAGTAGAACTCCGGACCTCTTGCTTAACAGTCAAATACCATCACCACTCGACCACTGCATTTCTTACGCAATGACCGATAAATTTGCACTATGAATATTTTCGGTGCACATAATTAAAAAAAAAGTTGCCACATAATTAAAAAAAAAAAACAAGAAAGAAAGGCTACCTTCGGCTTGCCGAAGGTTTCATACCCTTGCAGTTATACAAAATATAAAATATATTTGGATTGCTGCTGGTTTCTGTGGTATTTATTGAACAATTATAACAGTACAGGAAGTCAAGATTTTTTCCTGATTAAGGCTATGAATCAAACACCTGCTTCGAAAAAAAATAATTCTACCTTTTTAATGCTTTTGTATATACACAAAATGTTATGAGGAAATGTCTATGTGTTGTAAAGGATCTGTTGGTCATAAAATATAAATAAATTTGGAAAGTTCTCATTCAAAAATGCGTTTGAATAACAGCTACATGATTTTTTGTTTAACAGCTATATGTAATAGTACTCAGATTTCCATAAAATTGCAACATGAACCTTCATTAAGCCGATCGTTGATCGTTATAAGTTATAAAAGTTCGATTTCGAACTTTATTATTAGGGATACACTTAGATTTGGATGTGGTAAGCCTGATAGCTATATCTTGAAATATAACGAAAATCGGCTGATAGGCTCCATGACAGCTATACGATATATCAGTCCGATATGGCCCGTTCCGACTTATTTAAAGAGGGCAGAAATAAGAAGCTTGTGAGCAAAGTTTCATGAAGATAGCTCAATAACTGGGGGACTAATTTGCGTTGCAACAGACAGACGGACTGACTGATTGTTCCTATAATAGCTATAGAATATAAACGTCTGAGATATTTAAATGGAAAACTAAGGGCGGGTTACTGTATAACATTAAAAAGTATTGCTAATGTGCGGTATTTCCAAAAACAAAACAGGCTTGCATACAAAAACCCTGATTTCAACCGATTGTTCCTATGGCAGCTATATGTTATAATGGTCCGATTTTGATACAATTTTGACAGCAAATTAAAAACGTAATAAGAATAGGATTTGCCAAATCTTGTTGCAATATCTTGAAAAACAACAAAAATCGACCGATAGCTTCTATGACAGCTATACGATATATCAGTCCGATCTGGCTCGTTCCGACTTATTTACAGCCTACAGCAATAATAAGCTTGTGTGCCAAGTTTCATGAAGACAGCTCAATAACTGGGGGACTAATTTGAGTTGCAACAGACGGACGGACGGACGGACAGACGGACATCCATTTTTCGACTCCTCTGGTGATGCTGATTCAGAATATATATACTTTATAGGGTCGGAGATGTCTCCTAAGGTGCGTTGCAAACTTCTGGCTAAAATTAATATACCCTCTGCAAGGGTATAAAAAAGGTTGCCACATATTTAAAAAAAGTTGTCTGCTGCTGGAGTTGAACTCGGGTTCTGACATTAGGAAAAACCGACATAAGCACATGGCCACAGTGCAATACTATTTCTTGAATATCTTCCTTATTTATCGGCCGATCTTATTGAAACTTTGCCAACACACCCGCATAGTTGTTTTTATCACATGTATATGTTCGATTTATGGGGGCGGATGGAGGCGTGGCAAAAATCCAAAATAAACTTGATCTGCGTGCAGAATTAACACATATTGTCTCCAAATTTGGTAGCTCTAGCTCTTATAATAGCTGAGATCCAGGTTTTCATACGGACGGACAGACAGACAGACGGACAGACGGACATGGCTATATCGACTCGACTGTTCATGCTGATTCAGAATATATATACTTTATGGGGTCGGAGATTTCTCCTTCTGCCCGTTACAAACATTTTCGGTTGGCACAAAGTTATAATACCCTTATACTCTTCGAGTAGCGGGTATAATAAGCAAATTGAATAATAAAATGTATTTTTATTAATATATTGTATAACCTTCGACCATTGAAAATTATCAAAATAGGGGTAGCATTGTGCAAATGTAACAGAAAAAGGGAGGCGTGGCAGATCCCACAAAGTATATATATTCTTGCTCATGATCACTTACCGAGGGTTCCTATATATCATAGGCCGATGAATTTTATTTCAAAGAAAAAGATGTAACCCCACTTATAATTTCAATCAAATAACTCGCCACAAATTATTCCACAACCCATTGCTTACTTTTTCTTACTTTAAAAGTGTTAAGCGACTCGTAAATACCGTTGCCCTGTGGGTGATACGCCGTTGTCCTAAGATGTTAAAAGCCAATCAGCTCAATGAGTTCCTTGAATATCCTGTTCTCAAATTGTCTGTCCTGGCCGGTAGTTATATTGTGAGACATTCCGAAGTCAGCCAGCCAACCATGGAGTAGCACCTTTGCAACTATTTCCGCGATCATATCGGATATTGGTGTTGCTGATGGCCACCGAGTGAACCGAACAATGCACGTGCGGCAATATTTGAAACTGTTGGATGGTGGAATGAAAAAAAAAATGATGTCGATGTTTATGTGCTCGAACCGTTTGTCGGGCAATTTGAACCTTTGCAAGGTTGCTTAATTGTGCTTGCCGACCTTCGCTCGCAGGCATCTGATGCAGTTGCCATCGTGTAATGTCACTTTTCATGGTTTTTTCAAATAAAACGTACATTTATTCTACGGTAGTTTTTTTTTGTCAGGATTAGATAGCTAGTGGATGGAGTTAAACAACTGCGTACGAAAGGCCAGTGTGTTTTGCGTTAATTAGAGTTAGAGTTGTAAACCTTGCTAGGTTGCTTTTCTATTTCTCGAACATCTGTGCCGCCTTCTAGCTCCATTGTAATGCCGACTTATCCTTATTCTTGTTATCTTTGATGAGCTTCTGTAAAATATTTTTCTTATATTTTTTTTTTCTTTATAAACCTACGTCGGTCACTTTGAGCATTGCCAAGAAGCTTTTAAGCTCGTACGAAAGTTTGGGATTTTTGAAGTCTGCTTCTTTCGATATTTGGTATCCATGAAAATCCACTTGGTGCTGACCAAAAATGCATTTTGATGCGTTTATACGTAATCCATATTGGTGTAGTCGATTAAAGACATTTTGTACATGTTCAAGGTGCGGCTCCCCGTTTTGTGAAGTAACGCATGTAGACGTAGTCCATGTTGCGAAAAATTTTACCCATTAATCGCTGAAATGTTTGGCTGCCGTTACGTAGGTCGAAGGTTATCGCGTTGAATTCTGCACTGTAATGCTTTAATATGTAGTCGAATGCTCGCGTAATTTTTCAGGATTTAATCAAAGAGCTATTGAGAACACGGGTTGATCCTTAGTGAAGATGTAATGCTGCACAGCTATCTTGACATCTTGATCTGTATAGATGCATGGCTTGGTCACTGTATATATGCAAAAGTTCTTCGACCTAGTTACTGCTTAGAGGCGAAACGACATTTAGCTTCTCCCGTTCGACGCTGCAGGTGTATCCTGTTGTATGCAACTATGTAGCTGAGTTGCTTGATATCCCTGCGATGACCGTCGATTTCCATTCTTCAGGCACCGTTGGTTGTTTTTATTACATCTATTGAAGGATTGCTTTTTCTGTCCACAATATTGTCTGCCTGTACACCTTTACCGAGTCGCCCTTGACAATAGATACAATGGCACGAACATTATCTGGTAGCCGTTCCAACTAAAGAGACTTCAGAGCATTTCCCGCGACTGGTTTTATGCGCTTCAGCAGCTGCGGAGGCTTAAGATCACCAAGCTTAAGATCAATAGCTTGCGTTGCTCGGATTCTGTGTTTTATTTAATTAAAGCTGTCTTGACTGCATCAAATTTGTTAAATATTTCTACCATCCGAAGTTATGCCAGCAATTGCAAATTGAGATTTCATTTGTAAAAGGTAAGGGTGTTCTTTTCAAAATGAGGATGGGGCTGTGCAGCCGCTGGTACGTCCTGATAATCTTATGCATGCGTGTCCGTGGCATTTGTATTTTACAATTATTTGTCTGAGTGCTCGTGCAAAGTATATACGATATTGCGTCAGCCAATTTTAGCAATTGTGTTCTCACTAAACTTTATATACCGAATGCCAGCTTTAATGTTATCGATTATATTATGAAAATAAAATGTAGATCATTATTTATCGATGTGACCGTTATACTTGACTGCCACAAACTATTATTTTAGGTCAAGTACCAAGTCAAGTACAAAAAACTCTGAGAGTCAATTTTAACAGGCTTCTTGAGTCCAACTTATCACCATTAAGCGCGTTAGCCATGGACAGGAAAAGATGGTAATCACGTGGTGCCAGGTCCGGACAATAAGATAGGTGCAGTAGCTTTTGGCGCGTCACCAAAGACGTGTGTGGCCTGGCGTTGTCCAGATGGAACACAATTCGGCCTCTGTTGATTAGAAGATGGCCTTTTCTGGATGAGTGCTGCCTTCAAACGGTCAAGTTGTTGGCAGTAGAGGGCCGAATTGAGCGTTTGGCCATAGGGGAGCTGCTTGTAATAGATGATTCCTTGCCAATTCCGATTTTGTTGCAATTCAGCAGCGATTCGCAGATGAATATTCGGTCCATCATGTTTTTCTGCGTTAGTTCGTTTGGCACCCAAACATCGAGCTTCTTTTTTAATCCAAAGTTATGCAAATGGTTCCAAACGGTTTTCTGACTTTTCTTTAGGTCCTCACAAATTAAACAAGGTCTGTTCCCACTATTTCCATGATTTTATCGCAATTTTCAACGACAGGCCTCCCGACACGTGGTGCATCTTTGACATCGAAATTTTCGGAACGGAACCTAGCAAACCACTTTTGTGCAACACGTTCGTTTACAGTATCGGGCCTATAAACTAAATTAATTTTTTCAGCCGCTTGGGCTGCTTATTCGTCTTGATCGAAGAAAAATTGTAAAAAAAAAAGCGAATTTTCTTTTTGCTGCCCATCTTTGACGAGCGCTCACAACGTATTGAGTCATTCAATCGAAAAACTGTCAAAGACATACTTTTACCGCGAACATGATGCATTACCGCCACCTCCTAAAAAATTGGCAAAGAGATAAACTTGTTTCCCTGCTGCCTTTTAAATCATCCGTTTGTTTTTTGTATTCTTCGCAACTTCCCCATCCCCGTCTTACGCAGCCATTCCTACTCATTGCTGTGTCGCTGATTTTCGACAGCTCGCCTGTACGCTGATCGCGACCAATATCTCTCTTTTTCAATTAGGTTTAAATAGGTTTAGTTTTTTGCTTTTCTTTTCATGAGTAGATTTTTCGAATCTGCAAGGCAACAAGCGACAAGTGCGTTTCACACAAATTGTGGAGCCCTATTTCGCTGGTACTGACTTTGGTGCGTTTTTTGTGCTGTGTATGTATACGTTTGAATGACTGAATCACTTGTATGGGCATACACACGTATATATTTATGTGTATAAGTTCACTAAAGT
Source organism: Zaprionus inermis (assembly GCA_018151445.1). Taxonomy (NCBI): domain Eukaryota; kingdom Metazoa; phylum Arthropoda; class Insecta; order Diptera; family Drosophilidae; genus Zaprionus; species Zaprionus inermis. The sequence continues at coordinate 17,706 of JAECXD010000541.1, forward strand.
TAACGTCACCAAACAAATAAGTAAATTACGAGAGAAATGGCATTCTGCAACGTAAGCATTGTGCCGAATGTCGTTGCATGGCTGGCAATCACAGCATATTTGCGTGGCCGCTATCAATAAGAATTCGCAACAATGTATTTCTAATTTATAATTTTGCTTTTAATTTAAGTTTTTGGTATTCAGTTAATAATGATTCAAAGCAGCAGCAATCGCTCTGCCAATAAAGAAACAAATTTAAAATATAAACCCGTTGCTTTATTGCAAGTCACCGTCTTGCAAGTAACAAGTGAGACGTAAAAATTAATAAACTAACCAACTAAAAACATTAATAGGCGCCCAACTAATGGTATTTGACAGTGATTTAAAGTCATTACCCACATAGCTTCATAATGAAGCAAGTTAAAATTAACTAATAAATTAAGCTCAGCCACATCAACAAGTCCGCAGTGACAAGCACCAAGTGCAAAAGTTATTAAGAAGTGTTGCACAAAGTGAAACAGCGATAACGTCTTCAACCTTGCCTCTTAAACAAAACCGGCTGAGGTCCACAATAGCGCAAACTTAATAACATATATAGTAAACCGAAGCCGCTGGAGCTCTTCGGGCAGCGACTAATCGCTAAATCAACGCGCAAGCTATTTGAATAGTAGAGACTGCAGTTTGGGAGGCAGAACTGATTCGACGGAAGGCGCAGCGGACAACAGCGACAGCAGACCAATAGTTACCTCACACAACACCAAGAATGTAAATGGCCACTTTTATTTTCAGTGTTTCTAAGTCTGTGTAAAATTAAAAATAAATTCAAGAGTATTTGTTGACTAAGCCAAAAAGCCTTCTCTCTCATTTATTTTATTTTTCCTTTCTTCTTTCATATTTGCTTTTGTTCTTGCGGTAGATTTTCTTGGCTACAGTAGAGACCCTGTAAAATGGAAGGTGTTATCTGCTACAAAAAGTCCTGTCTAAAGCAGGTGACAGTCGCTCAACCAAGCATCTCTTGCTGGCTTTGCGACAACGTCGTGCACATAAAATGACCCGGCTACACGACCTCTACGGCTGACGCCGTGGCCAAGCGCACTGGTTTGCGCTACTGTTGTGAAATGTGCCGGGAGGCGGAGAACGATATGATGTCGTTCATGCGGCAGACAAAGACTGGATTTCGGGAATTGTTTGGCAGTTTTCGTAAACTTGCCGATCAGTTTTCAGCGTTGGACAACTCGTTTAATAGTTTAAAGCTATTAAATGAGTCGCCCAAGCTTAAGAAATCTGCCTTTGCCTGCTGTCATACCGCCCCCTCTCATTGACCAGCCATGCACTCCTGTGACTCAGCCGGTGATGTCGTTCACTACTCCTATGGTGACGAGATCATCGGTGTCAGAGAACGTCATCAACGAGTGTGTGCAAATGGTGTCACACAAATTTTCCGATGTGTCCGCTGTTCATTGCCTGTACCACAGATTATAGATATACCTAAGGCAAGTTCAAGTTCCGGATTACCGGTTATGAACTAACCCATAGGTGTAATACCCGTGGAGCCTAAAAAGGTGTTAGGAGTTCCACTAAGGAAACAATTTTCGTTTCCCGACTTGCCCCTGATCAAACCAAAATACAAGCTGTCGAGTTTAAAGTGGAAACATTTTAATTCTCATATGAGCGGGACATATCGTCCTTTAAAATTAGTGTCCCGGCTGAACTGCTAGCCATTATATGTTCTCCAACATTTTGGCCAGAACATGTAATGGTTAAAGAGTTTGAGGCGAAGAAGAAAAAGAATCGGAAACCGATTGTTCTTTCACTGCCAATCCAAGAAACGTCGACCCAAAAACAAAACGCAAAAAACTAAGTGCTACTTTTCTTCTTACATACCAAAATGTTAGAGGATTATGTAGCAAATTATCTAATCTATTCCTAAACAGCCTTTCTTTTACCTCCCATGTTTTAGAATTTACTGAAACTTGGTTAAAACCGGATATTGTAAGCACCGAAGTTTTACCAAGTAAGTATACATCCTAAGGGCTTGATCGACCTGGCCGACGTGGTGGGGGAGTTCTGATTGCAGTAAACTCCGCCATATCATCGGAACTTTTTCAACCGGAAGTTCAACATTGCATTGAATTTATTTCTGTAAAATTACATTTTCCCGGTTTTTTTCTGTTTTATAACCTGTTCAACCACCGTCATCGGAATTGTCAGTCTATTTGCAACACTTGTCTGCAATAAAGACTGTTTTCAACCTGTTATCAGACAGGGATCATTTTATAGTCCTTGGTGGCTTTAATATTCCTGAATGTGACTGACCAAGTGTTGGTGACTCTTATTAATTACCTTCTCGGCAGCATGACCATGTTATTTGACGGTCTCTTTGATATGTCATTGTCGCAGGTCAATCATATCAAAAACTTTGAAAACAGATCCTTGGATTTATGCTTCGTATCTGATCCATCTAGGGTGTCTCTAAAAAGGACTCAACCACTTTCTTTACCAGAAGATTCTTATCATCCCACTTTTGAAGCTACTTTTGATCTGGGCAAATGTTTTGTTAAATATGAAAAACTGTGTAAACGTATACGCTGCTTAAGAAAAGCAGACTTTGTAGTATTGAACTTTTTAATTTCCAATTGTGACGGGTCAGAGCTTTTCTCGACTGCTGATATTTCAGAAGCGGTAAGCATATTTGATAAGTCCATTGACTCTTTCTTGATATTTGTTTACCGCGTTTCTATCAGACATGCTCGAGTAAGCCCCCATGGTTTACAAAAGAGCTGTCTCGCCTAAAAAAAATAAAATCCAGTTTATTTAAAAAATATAAAATTAATTATTGCAGTTTAGCTTTTTCCCGTTTTTTAGCTACACGATTACATTTCTCGGTCCTTAACGCGAAATGTTATAAAAACTATCTCAGTTCCTTGAGAACCCTAAACAGTTTTAAAGTTTTGTTAATATGAAGAGTAAATCTTCTGTCTTTCCTTCAAAGTTGTCGTTTGAAAATACCACTGCAAATACTGACCAAGCCATGGCCGATATGTTTGCTAGATATTTTCAAACCACGTATTCGCCTACTACACAAAATATTCATTTTTATCCATACAACATTCCTTGCTCACATGGTATCTTAACACATAATTTAAACGAAAATTCACTTGTTAAGGATCTTCACTTGGTTAAACCAGTTTTTTCACCAGGTCCAGACGGTGTTCCCGCTTGTGTACTTCGGTTCTGTGCCAACTCCCTAAGTAAGCCATTGCTCAAACTGTTTTCGCTGTCCTTAGATACCTCATCCTTTCCTTCCATTTGGAAGGAATCTTTTATCATTCCCTTGTTTAAGAATGGCAGTAAGTTTGAAGCAAGCAATTATAGAGGTATCTCTAAATTATCGGCTATACCTAAATTCTTCGAGAATGATTTAACTCCTCACTTGCAACATTTCTGTAGATCCGTCATATCGCCTTCTCAGCACTGATATATAAAACGTCGCTCAACTACGACAAATTTACTGGAGCTGACATCCTTTGTTATAAAAGGTTTTCAGGAAAATCTTCAAACTAATGTTATTTACACTGATTTCAGTAAGGCTTTTGAATCAGTAAATCATTCCCTTCTGGCACATAAACTCAGCCTCTTAGGCTTCACACCAAAACTTCTTAATTGGATTGTGATAACTCACAATGGCAGCACCCAAAAAGTTTTCTTTAAAAATGTATTTTCAAACCTTCTTCATGACACATCTGGCGTTCCAAAGGGTAGCCATCTAGGCCCCCTCCTTTTTATGATTTCCATCAGTGACCTCCCTTTAGTCATACATAGCTCCAGTACTCTCATGTATGCGGATGATGTAAAGCTTTGTTATCAATTTAAAGATGACTACTGCCACTCTTTCTTACAAGCCGACCTGGTGTTATGCAAATTACTTAAACCTGAACAGCTCCAAATGCAAGCTAATGACATTCTATCGAGCCAGTCCAAAGTACGTTTCCTACACTGTTTGTGGTTATGTCTTAGAAAGAATTACTCTAGTTGATGATCTTGGGGTCCGTTTGGACCGAAAACTAAAGTTTTCCGAACATATTTCCCATATGGTCAATAAAGCCATGGGTGTGCTTGGCTTTATTAAGAGATGGTCTAAGGAGTTTGACGATCCTTATGTAACAAAGACCCTCTACACCTCACTTGTTCGTTCAATTCTGAAATATGGATCATGCGTATGGTGTCCCCAGTACATTAGTCACAAAAATCGCATTGAAACTGTACTTTAATTGTAATTTTCGGCTTACGAGACCTTAACTGGGATGTAAATTTAAGACTTCCTTCCTATGGCAGTAGACTGCTACTACTTAACTTACCTTCTCTATCTAATCGTAGAACCATCTTTTTTCTAACGCTTCCTCTTTTGCATGCCTAAAATTTTAAATTATGTCCTACCTATCTAGAAATTAAGTAATATTTCCTCGAAATTCTTTTCTATCTCGGTATCTTTGCGTGCCCGCATTCTCTATATCGCGTTTCGCGTTTCGAGTCGTACGTCAGACGACTGTGCCCCTCGGTCGGTTGGGCGGGAGGTGGACATTCGCTGTGTCTGGGATCCGCGCGTAACAAGCATCGGCTTGGTTTTGCAAGGACCACTTGATTATACATTAATTGTATCAACGTCCAAAAAAAAATAAAAATAAAAAAATATTGCAACTTTGTTGCCTTGGCCCCAAAGCGTCGCGCTTTAAGTTGCTTCGTTTACACGAGAAGCCCATGACTTCACCCTTGAGCCGTTATAGAGAACCCCGCCAGCAGCCTAGTGATTCAGACTCCGATTGCGGCAATAGCATTCACGTTGCAGATATACAATTTCGCCCCCCGCCGCACCAAGAAGCATGGACTGTGAACATTTAGAGCTGATAATACAAACAGCGGTTACCACTGCCTTGGCTGAACAAGCACCAGAAGTACAAGCTTATACATATCTTAAGTCTGTAAAATGGTACATCGCGCCTTTATCAGGCTGTTATAATCATAACAAGTCGGAAAGGCTACAGTCGAGCTGACTCGACTGTGATATACCCGTTACAATTCTTCGGAAAAACACGTGCCAAATGTGAACAATGCGTTCTTGCATTTTATTTCTTTCCGTCTCTAATTTGTTTTGCCTATGCAAGTTCCACTCGATTCTTATTGGATGCTGCCCTTTGCTTTTATTACTTTGCAGTTATAAATTATGCATGTGTGAAAGAGACGCCTATACATACATACATATATGGTGCCTCACAATACATCTCAACATATCTAATTAGATTTGTCGTTTGTTTTTTGTGTTGCTGCTCAATGTCTCTTTCGATTCTAAGCGGCTTTAAATATACTAAAAATTTATTTAGAATTTTGTAACACACTATAAAATAAAAAAAAATAAAAGATACGAAAAAAAAAAATATAAGTCGCCGTGGCACCCAGGAGTTGAACTCCGGACCTCTCGCTTAACAGTCAACTACCATCACCACTCGACCACTGCATTTCTTACGCAATGACCGATAAAATTGCACTATGAATATTTTCGGTGCACATAATTAAAAAAAAAAAGTTGCCACATAATTAAAAAAAAAAAAAAAAGTTGCCACATAATTAAAAAAAGTTGTCTGCTGCTGGAGTTGAACTCGGGTACTAACATTAGGAAAAATCGACATAAGCACATGGCCACAGTGCAATACTATTTCTTGAATATCTTCCTTATTTATCGGCCGATCTTATTGAAACTTTGCCAACTCACCCGCATGGTGGTTTTTATCACATGATATAAAAAAATGATTGCTGTAGAGCTATATTTGCAGCTACAACTTTTTTTCGATTTAAGGGGGCTGATGGAGGCGTGGCAAAAATCCAAAATAAACTTGATCTGCGTGCAGAATTAACACATATTGTCTCCAAATTTGGTAGCTCAAGCTATTATAATAGCTGAGATCTAGGTTTTCACACGGACGGACAGACAGACAGACGGACAGACGGACATGGCTATATCGACTTGGCTGTTCATGCTGATTCAGAATATATATACTTTATGGGGTCGGAGATTTCTCCTTTTGCCTGTTACAAACAGTTTCGGTTGGCACAAAGTTATAATACCCTTATACTCTTCGAGTAGCGGGTATAAAAAATAAGATCAGGGGGCCCGCAAATGTTGTATTGGCCTCATTTGGCACAGTGCTTAGAAATGTGCTGGCACAGTGACTAATAACGTCATCATGTCGTATGAACGTAACTTAGCAAGAGGCCTTTGTGAAAAATTTCGCGGGACTAAAGCGTAGTCTCACAGATGTGCTCTTCGCATCAATACCGAAAGATTTACCATCAGCTCTGGCACTCGTGCAAGAGGTTACGTCGAACCACGACATATATGCTTTCGAGGCCAACTTCGCGGGAAACATCGAAGATAAAGAGCATAATGCAAATGCCAATAAGCTGCTAGGCCATCTTAGCAAAGAACTCGCTTTAGCAAGCAACACAAGCAGCAGGGCCATTCTGGCCAGCGCAGTGCTGAGCAGCAAAGTGGCGTTAGCGCACCAGAACCAATGGAGGTGAATCCTTCACTTTCAATGTTTAGGCAGCCCACCCAGGCATACTCATACGCTCTCAATTTTTTAGGATAAGTCCCTGTTGCCCGTCATTAGACGAAGAGTAGCAGGGCTAGATATGACCTTCCTTGTCGACACCGGAGCGTCAAAAATTTGTATCAGGCCACACAAAGGGTCACGTGGCATCCGTCCGGTTAGTTAGGTTAGGCGTTATTCAACGTAGAAGCAACTTTCTTCCCCCTACCAGATTTGTCAACTTTCGATGGCCTCCGGCCTGCTTAAATGAGGCACAGAAGTCGAGAAAATCTCCTTCTACACGTGCGCCAATGTCAATTTCACAAATGTGGATTGCTCAGACACACACGCTTCGGTGCCGAATACTTTTTTAAAAATGTTAAGGACCAAAAAGATGGCCGTTGCGGATCCGAATGAGCCCCTGCCCAACAACACATTGGTGGTTGCCACCATTACAACAGTCAGTGAGGAGCCCATGTATGCTAAGCTTTACCTGTACCCCATGGTCGTCGCTGATTTTGTCAATAAGGAGATTTCTATTGTATCAGATTCAAACCCCAATGCAAAAATTAAGAGATGTAAAATAAACGAGCTTTAGACTCGTCTCGTCGTGGTAGCGGGCGCTTTATCCAGACAGCTGCTTTATGCGTTGGAAGAAGAAGAGGCCGATCGAGTCACGATCGAGTCAACTGATAAACCGTTGAATTGTTTCCAGAACCGGATAGTACTGGAGGAAGCACAACTCGCATAGAGTCTCTGCTATACGAACTGACAGACATCATTTTTCCGAGAGGCGTAAATACATTGCGATTTGCATACACTTGCAATGATACAGGATGAGCTAGTCCAGAGGTGCCCAGGCACAAAATTCGGGCACTGCAAGAAGAAGGAAAATCAGAGCAGCACAAGAAAATGTAAAACAACTCTTGTCTGAATACTATTTCCTCAAAATGGATAAGCTAGCCAGCGAAATCGTTTAGAATTGCAAGAGCTAAGTACGATAGGCACCCAAGGAAGCAGGAGATTGGCATAAAAATAGATAAGGGCATAACCAACGCGACGGAAATAATCATGTTCGCCATTGTCCAATACAATAAGTCGATTCACTCGGCTGACATCGTCCAAGCGCATCCAGATAAGCCACAGGAGGAGAGCCACAATAGAATCCAAAATAGTCAAACCGCGCTCAAGGCCAGAGAGAAAACAGGGTATTTTATGTTGTTGAAAAAGTGTTGATCAAGTCCAAAGACTCGGCACATGCCTCTGTGCGAAGAAAGGGCTGTAGAAGCGGACATAGGGACCATAGTCCGCATTAAGGGGAGGGTAGTCCACAAAGTCAAATAAAAAAAAAACCCAAAAGAAATGTTCATGCATCGATTAATTTTAGTTTTTTTCTAGCCACTTGGCAATTCTTACTCGATTTAAGTTCAGTGCCATCGAAACATACCGTATTTTAGTAATTTCTTGGTATTGAGATCCCTCTCCATAAGATACAAAAAAATATCAATACAAATTTCGCACAAAGGGCCGGAATCATCCTTCTCTTATCTTTATCATTGACCTCGGCGCACATCACCGATTACCCGCGCGCCAAATACATCCCCATTGTCGGATTTCGCCTATGTACAGCACTCCGCGAACACTTTGGAGTATACCCGTATGGTGGAAGAAATAATCGTTTTGAAGGAAAACTTCTCACAGTCACACATGAAGCAATTGATGAGTGTAGATGTAGACTTTCTGGGTTCCATGCTAAAAGTCGTAGCTGGCACGCCAGATACCAGCAATTTAGAGAGTAGTAGATTTTTAGAAGCGCGATTGATAGATGCGAACAATAGGTAAATAGAATAAACACTTAAGTTCGGAATCAAATAAATCAGCTAACTTCCACAGTCAACTTAATTCTCAGGACGGCAAAAGGGTCACAAATTGACATCAGTTATCTGTATGAACCTTGCTAGCGAGAAATAGAATAGTGGAGCTCCAAAATTTAATGTTGGCCGTGACACTTGCAAAGATTAATATCGTAAGCCCAAACATTCCCGACCATGCAGACTTAAAATCGGTTTGGGTTGAGGAGCCCACCAATAGGGTACCTAATGTCCGTGTCGTCCGAAAAAGTTCTTAAGTCTAGTACCTTAATATTTTTTTCAAAAATGTTTTCACCTGTGGTCGATATTTCTTTTTTTTTAACCACTTAAGTTACGTCTTCTCCGCCACCGGATTTGTATTCAGGAGATTTTTTTACATTTTATAGGCCAAAACGGCGCGATTAACTATGAGCCCTTTCTCTAGACATTTACCAATCGTTTAATTCTAACATTCCAGGGTCAAGAGCTCTAAATAAGTGATAATAGCGTATATTAACGGTTACTACTCGGTAGCATTGAAATGCACATGTTGATCGCAAAATGGCGGAAGCTTGCAGACGCCAACAGCTTCAGTTGTAGCATTATTGTTGCTGTTGAAGTTCTGTTGAATTTCACAAGAGTCTGGTGTGTGTCGTGCGGATTCTGCATTTTCCTGTATGATTTCGGGATATGCGTGTTTTTTATATTTGTCGGGTCACCAATGTAGAGAATCAACTAATTTAAGTTTATTATATTATAGCTTAAATAAGAACAGAACGGTTAAATGTGCGCTTCCAAAGACCTTTAAATAACACACATCTCACAAAGCAAAATAAAATGTTATTAACAGAGAGATTTATTGTGGCTGGGAGCGCGGTATCGGTTGCCTCACACGCTCCTTCGAACATTTTTGATGCTCTTCCTTCTGCGAGACGCACGATGGGATATTCTAATGCGATCCCGCTCGCGCAATTCATTCAATTTGCTTGTTGTGAGATGCACGATGGGATATTTCTATTGCGCGCTCGCTTTTCTTCTTTCGAGCAGATTCGGTTGGCCTTGAATTGCCTTGCTTTGCTTTGCTTGGTACTTTATCGCTAGAACGTAGATGAACTTCCTTTTTTTGCTGGGCTCCTGATCGTTCACGTGACGTTACATCAACGTTGCCTTGTATGAGAAGTGCAAAAGAGCAAAAGGGTGCTAGTAATTCGCCAGCCATACTACCCTTATGCATATTTTGCACTAAAAGTGCCTTGAATGCACATTCCGCCAAGCAAATTGCAAGTATCAGGTCATGAGAAGGGCAGCCAGCCGCAGCCAAGATAAAAAATCAAGCGAGTTGCCCAAATTGAAATACCGGCTAGCTATTGAAAATAGGCAACGCTGCAATGCAAGGCATAAGAGCAAAGACGAAAGGAGTAGCAAATATGAAAAATTAAAATATCCCAAACAAGAGTGAATTTTTTACGTCGCGATTAACTATGAGCTCTTTGTCTAGACAATTACCATATTTGTATGTATAAAGACAGAACAAAACATACATGCATACGTCGCGTTCGAAGTCATCGTCGCTCACTAAACTTTTGGTACACAAGGACAAAATAGACGATCGTTGTCCAGACAATTTCCACGCAATGCCTACAAAGTTATGCATACATAGCACACATATAATGCAAAAATACATCAGTGCTCATTGTTCCGTTGTAGTCGTACGACTGAACTGATGTCTTGTTTGAATTTCGTATAAAGCGAGAGCCGGCTGAATTCAGAGTCAAAATGCGTCAGCGAATTCACGCATTTCCGTTTATGCACACACTTTATCAACAGGAGGCAGCATGATGCTGCCACGATTAGTCCCACTCGCAGGGGGCGTTCGGCGCTGACCTCTTCTCTGAATCTCCGGATTGTCTCTAAGTTACGTTCATTCAGGCGATGAAGGTACAGGAGACTGAGCACGCTTTGGTGGGAGGTGACGTTCAGCTGAGGGGATTTTGCTACCTGGTGCTCTGTTCTGGACCCCGTTCTGGTTGACGTACAGGGTTCCGTTAATGACGGCATGTCGGGCGAAGGTAACAAGGTGCGTACCATGCACCCAGGCCCTGTCGTTGATAATGACGATCCCCTCATCCACGTGGGTGATGGGATCCAGGCTGCTGGGTTGTGTTTCGCAGTGCGCCGCGTCGCTTGCATGGAGTTCTCTCGCGCATGGGCTGCCTGATGACAGCTGGCAGAGGGTGGTGCTGGTTGATGCGGTGCAAGCTTTAACGGTGCAGATCTCGTTGTTGCACTTTGCGATAACGCCATCATCTAAACGTAGCATGGCTCATTCGTGACTGACGGGGAAAATAGTAATTTTCTTACAGGCGAACTTAATTACTTAATTTAATGATAAAGTGTAATGCGTTATTGGATTGCAGAATTTTTACGGACGATACAGACATGAGGCCCCCTATGGGGGTGTTGGTGGGCTCCTCTAGCCAAATTGAACTTAAATCCGCGTGATCAAGAATGTTTGGGCTAACAATGTTAATTTTTGCAAGTGTCACGGCCAACATTAAATTTTGAAGCTTCATCATGAGCATTCTACTTCTTGCGAGCAATGTTTCATACAAATGACCGGTGTCAATTTGCGACTCTTTTGCTGTCTTGAGGATTAAGTTGACGGTGGCAGTTAGTTTATTATTTTGACTCAGGACTTTGGTATTGACTTCTATTTGCCTATTGTTCGCGTTGATCAACCGCGCTTCATTTTAAATTGTCCTTGTGGACCACCCTCCCCTCGATAAGGACCATGGTCCCCATGTCCGCTTCTACAGCTCTTTCCTCGCACAACGGCGTGAGCTTGTTGCCGAGTCTTCGGTTGGATTTCACCAACACCTTTTCGCCAACATCGAATACCCTATTCTGCCGCGAGGCGTTTTCTCTGACCCTTAGCGCGGTTTGAGCTTTCTGGATCCTATTGTGGATCTCTACCTGTGGCTCATCAGGGTGCGTTAGGACGCTGTCAGCCGGTCTCCTGTTGATGACCGAGTGAATCGACTTATCTTCGTCTGATGACGGGTAGCAGGGATTTTCCCCTAAAAAATTGAGGGCGTCAGAATCGCTTTCAGCATCGTCTTCGATCTGTGCCGCAGCGCCGTTGGCGGCTTCGGCGTACGAGTTCTGCCCCTGTCCAGCATCTTGGGTTATATGATTTACCCTTTGTTGCTTGCTCTTACCGTTAGAGCGATCGGACATGCCGGCCGCTGGCTGACGCCAATGGAGGCCTGGGTGGGCTGTATAAGTTTTGACAGCGAAGGGTCCACTTCCATTGGTACCGGAGCACTGGCGCGAGTTTGTTGCTCGGCATTTCTCTGGCCGGATTGGCCTTGCTGTTTGTGTTGCCTACTAAAATGTGGGTTCTTTAGCCCGCCTGCCTGCACTTCTGCTTGCTGGGGTGGCTTGACCCGCTGCTGGGCACTTGCCTTGTGCTCTTTTTCCTCCACACTCCTCGCGAAGCTGGCAGCGAACGCATATCTTTCTTGGTTCGATTCTACCTCTTGCGCGATCGCCAGGGCTGACGGTAGGTCCCTTGGCTTTGCTGATAATAGCACATCTGTGAGACTACGCTTGAGTCCCGAAACAAACACGCGTAGTGCATCTTCGCGGAACTTTTCACAGAGGCCCTTTGCTAAGACGGGATCATATGACATGTTGACTTTATTAGTCAACAATGTAAGTTTTTTGCCGACCTCATCGTAATACTGCAGTAGAGACATGCTGCCTTGTCTCAGCGTGCCCAACTCCTGCTCGATTACGTGAACTGGACGTTTGTCGCTGTATGTGAAGTCGAGGCGACTTATAATCGCGTCAAAGTTAAGTACCGTGCCAACAACAACATCCGCGGCTCACCTGATTTTGTTTCTTATAATTATAACCGCCTGATAATGGCGTGAGCTGCCGTCGTACGGCCTAAAGTTATGATAGACTGCGAGAGCCACCTGCCTCCATGAAACATACGATTCATGTGCGCCTGCAAACTCGGGCAAGCATTTGACGGCATCCAATGGCTCATCGTTGCGGATATCATTACTTATTTCTATGGGTGCATAGGCCTGCACCTCTGGCGGCGTGATACGCGCTGTCGCCAGCTGCTGAGACATTGAGTTGACCTTGTCAAGCAACCCCTTATTTGTGGCGGCTTGCTCATCTAAGGCAGCGGTGACAGCTACCTGTACTACGACTCTCAACTGGTCTGCATCCAAGCTTCCTGGAGTGGGGGGCGCCGGAATTGAATTTCTTGGCGCAGGAACGCGAATGCGATTATCACAATCAGAGTCCGAATCACAGACTGACGGCGGGGGGTTCTATAGCGGAGGAAGGGTGAAGTCATATGCTTCTAATATAAGCAACGAAACTTTGAATACAACGCCTGAGGACGGGGGCAACAAAGTTACAAAATTCTACGGATCGTATTACGTCGGACGACAAACCAAAACGAACGAGACAAAGGCAGACGGAAAAAGAATTTGTGTGCGCGTGCATTTGATACGCTGCTTTTAATAATTATTTTTTGTTTAAATTATTCCATATTACTTCTCGTCAACCTAATCCAACACTATTTTCACGAGTCGTTGTGCGTGTTACAACCTTTTTTTCTTTATTCTACTTGTCAATGACACTTGCCAAAGAATGTATTCCTATACTTATTTCCAATTCGCAGGTCTAAGAACAGTTTAAATAAAGGTGCCCACTTACATTTTTTGGTGTTATGCGGTGTGGCGTGATTGTCCTAATCTGCAGTTGGTATCTGCTGCGTGAGTTACCGTCTGCGGCCGAGCGGTGGAGCTGTTGCGACGGGTATGCAGTAGTAACCAAGTTAGTAATAGCCAAGTTCGGCTGGATCTTCTCGTACAAATAAAGCTTTTCCAAATAACACAACTGTTCACTTTGAGTGTCAGAAACGGAATGTATTTATTCTCAATCTTAACTTAGCAACTAACATATATTCCTAGCGTCAACTCCCACGCGAATGATGGCTCTGTTGCACAGTCAGCAACTGAGCGGATATTCTTTAGTCTAAACAAAGTGTGGCCCACATATCGGCTGTTGACACAACGTTGCTGATCATACATTGTCTTATTGATTGTTTATATGTTGCTGATCGTTGCGTTTAGGCGGAGGCACGAGGGGGTTTTGGAGGGGGGAGGTCAGCTGTATATATGTTGCTGACCATACATCGTGTGCTGTTGATCGTTGCGTTAGGCGGAGGCACGGGGGGGTTTTAGAGGGGGGATGGCAGCTGTCGGTGCTGGGTTGGTAACTCCTCCCCCCCTAGAATGGAGAGAAGGCCATAGTGATGGGATGGCCGGAGCGACAACTGGCAGCTGGCATTCCATTGGCAGGTGGACGATGTGTATGTTGCGTCGGAATGTCCAGAATAGGACGACTGTGACTGCCAGTAGTAAGAACAGTATGTAGAGGGTTGTGGCATGTTGTGTTGATTGGCGTCTGAAGTCCAGGATTCTGCTTGACGTGTGTGCAGCCTCCAGGTGTAGTCTCTCCAGGCTGAGTACTTCTATTGTAGAATTTTTTATAATTTTTTGAATGGGCGGCAAGAAGAAATCGAATTTTTCTATGGTTTCATTTATGGTATTATCGTATTCAATGCCGTTAATAGTGAGTGTGCAATTGAAGTATTTAATTATGACTGACCCAACAATTGAGATGTCATTACCGTTTAAGGTTTTAATAATAGTATTTTTTGCATTAAAGATAAAAATATAGCCCTTCTCTGCCTCGAATATGTCTGTTATAATGTTAGTCTCTTGTATGTCGCAGAAGCTGGTCTTCTCCTGCAACAGGCTCTCGATGCAAGACGTATTTTGCTTGGTGGGGGAGTTGACGTTTTCACATAAGAATTTGTTATTAATGTTTAAACATTTTTCTCTTAGGGGGTAAATTTTACTTTTGTTGTTGTACAATATATAATTAGGGGTTACAATAAAGTGGGTGTTATTTATAGGTAGGGGTATTATTCTCGCAATTTTATATTGTTCTTTCTTAAAAATAGGTATCTTGACATTGAATATAATGTTTAAATTGTGATAAGTGGTATATAATTTTAAAAGACTGTATAGTTCCTCGTCTGATTCGACATATAAATTTTGATTTTGAAAAATGTTTTTTATTTTTAGTATTTCGTCTTTGTTCAAGATGAGTTTAGGTATTATATTTAATTTTGCAAGTAATAGGCTTTCGATAATGTCGTTGAGGTGGTTAAGTAGTAATTCAATATTGTAATCAATTCTATTTATGTATTGTAGTTTTTGTAATAGATTTTGTTCTTCATTTAATTCTTTAGCAATTCTATTTTGAGAGTTTGTAATGAAATTATTTATAGCAATTTGTTCATGATTTATGTGTTTGGTTACATTTTCAAAGCGAATAAGAATTTCATTATTGAACTCGTTCTGTAATTGGAGATTATCTGATACTATGTTGAGATTATCTTTCAGGTTGTTGAATTTGTCGTCTATTTCTTTGGCATCGGATGCATCCATATTGCCAGAAATAGTTTTTACTAAGGTACCTAGTCCGTTAATTAGTCCTCTTTTTCGTCTATTAAGGGGGGTAAAAGAATCTAGTTTAGTTTCTAACTGAGAAAGCTTTGATTTTAATATTAGTACAGAGTCTATAAGTGAGTCTTCTTCTAGAAGAGAATTAACGGTGGTTCGTATTTGTTTAATGCAATCGTAATAATTTGTTAGGTTAACAATATGTCTTGTTTCTTTATAAGTTTCCACTATGAATGCATTACCTAAGTCTATTTTTGCAAGGGGTGTAGAGTTATTAAGTTTGGTTATATTCAAAGACTGTGTGGACCCATAAGTAAACCTGGAATGGCAGTATTTAACGGAAAAAGGATGTAGTTAGTAGTTATTTTTTCCTTTTTAATATTAGTTTCCTGATCTTAGATTTGTGTAGTTTCTGTCTTTTGATAGTAGTGAGTGTAGTGCCATGGTCGTTAGCGACTTGATGCAGAGAAAACCTGGGTGTTACCTTATTCCTTCTGTTTTCTTTTCTCAAAACTATATCGTTAGGTTCTGTAGTGGTCGGGTCAGTTCTACTTTCGTTTAGTTTTTCGGTTCTTGTTCTAACGATAGTTTCGAGTTTTTCTTTAACTGTAGGGTAAAGTTTTTCTTGAAAGGTGTGTAATTTATTTAGGTAGTCATGTTCGTTACTAAATTCAATATTTTTGTTAAATGAGTGGGTTTTACCGGTGAATAGTTCGTAGGGGGTAAGTTTAGTTGCGGAATGAATCGCATTGTTGTAGGTAATTAGTGTTTCTGTCAATAGTTCATCATGTTCGATTGGGAGCTTTTGTTCTTTACGGGTGTCAAGGATTATTCTATAAATTTCGGTGAGGGAGGAATGTAAGCGCTCCACGGGGGAATTGCTTGAAGACTGTTGGAAAGATGTTTCGTGCAAGAGTATTTTGAGTTGTGTACAAAATGCTTTGAATAAGTTGCCGGAGAATTCGGCACCTTGGTCATAGACTAGTTGTACGGGAATTCCGAATAGGCTTATGAAATGTTTTAGTGACTTCACTACGTTCAGGGAGTTACGGTTTTGAATGGGGTACGCTGCCGCGAATTTAGAAAATTTGTCAATTAAGGTCAGGTTGTATGTGTTGTTAATGCAATAAATGTCCATGTGGATTATGTCGAGGGGTTTTTCGGGTGTTGGGGGAATAAGGAATGAGATTTTCTGAGGGTGTCTGTCATATTTAAGTCTTAAACAAGTTTCGCATTGGTTTATTAGTTGTGAAATCTTGTTCTTCATATAAGGGAAAAAGTATTCCCGTTTTAAATGAAGAAAAGTTTCGTCGATACCTCTGTGGTTGTTATTGGTGTGGTAGTCGGAAATAATTTTATCCTGTTCTTGAGTGTTAGTTATTTCCGTAAGGAAAGAAGAACAGCTGATTAATTTGAATGCTGGGTTATTGGAAAAGTATACAGCGTATACTTGTTCCAGCATTTTGAGAATAGTTTCGTCTGCAAAGACGGCGCATGTTTTATTTGGCTTTAGTGTTTGTTTGAGTATGTTTGCGCAGTCGTCAAAACCAAATAAGGGCTTGTGATATTCTCTTCTAATTTTGTGTTTAAAGGGTGTAACTGTAAAGTGTTTAACGTCCGGGGAAGTTCTTAAGACTAGTTGGACGTTAAAATCGTTGATAGGTTTGTCAGATTTAGGGAAATTAGGGACAGGTTCGGGGGCCATCTCGTTATGATTCAAGCTAGCGTCCGCTCTGCTTAATGCATCGGCTATGACATTTTGTGAGCCTTTTTTGTGAACTATTTCGAACTCATATTCTAGCAGTTGAAGGCGCCAACGGATGATCTTGGAATTAGGTTCTTTGAAATTCATTAGCCAAATTAGAGGCTTATGATCCGTTACGATAGTGAATTTCCTACCGAATAGATATGGTCTGAAGTATTGTACAGCCCAGATGATAGCCAGCATTTCTTTCTCTATAGTTGAGTAATTTACCTCAGTATCGCTAAGGGTTCTGCTGGCGAAGCAGACTGGCTTATCGTTTTGCAGGGTGCCTTGAGATAAAACTGCTCCAAGAGCGAAGTTGCTTGCATCTGTAGTGAGTATGAAGTTTTTGGTTAAGTCTGGGTACTGTAATATGGGGTCGTTTGAGAGTAAAGTTTTCGAAAATTCAAAAGCTTCCAAAAATTCGTCATTTATTTCGACAGGTTTTTTACCCTTTAGTTGTCTAGTCATAGGTTTGGTTAACCGGGCAAAGTCCTTTATGAATTTACGGTAGTAGCCTAAGAGTCCCAGGAAGGACTTGATCGCTTTCCTGTTCTTGGGGCAGGGGAAATTTTGGATGGCAGAGATTTTATTTGGGTTGGGTTTTATGCCCTGCTCTGTGATTATGTGCCCCAGGAATTCTATCTCTTTGTGGAGGAAGTGAGACTTTGATAACTGTACTTTAAAGTTGGCCCTTGTTAATTTAGTGAAGATTTGGTCTAGATGCGTAATATGCTCTTGAAGTGAGGGTGAAAAAATGATAATGTCGTCTAAATAGACTAGGCAGATAGGCCCGACTAGGTCTCCTAAGATATTGTCCATAACTCTTTGAAAAGTAGCTGGAGCGTTCTTAAGACCGAAAGGCATACGCACAAACTCGTAGTGTCCGCCTTCCACAGTGAAAGCTGTTTTAGCGGTATCTTCGGGTTTCATTTCTATTTGATGAAATCCGCTGGCCAAGTCGAGTGTGGAGAAGTATTTTGCTTTTCCAATGCGATCTAAAATATCATTTATGTTTGGAATTGGGTACCTATCAGAAACTGTAATATCATTCAATTTCCTGTAATCTATGACCAATCTCCATTTTTGCTGTCCGTTTTGGGGTGTCTTTTTCGGAACTACCCAAACAGGGGCGGACCAAGGGGAGAAACTTGACCTGATTATGTCTTGATTTAACATCAGGTCAATTTGTTTTTTAACCTCGTCTTTGTGTATGAACGGGTACCTGTAGGATCTGGCGTGTATGGGTGTCTCACTTGTGGTCGGGATAGAATGTCTAATCTTGTTTGTAAATGAAAGTGTCTCGTTATCATTGTAGAAGACGTGGGAAAATTTAGTACATATTTTAGTCAAGGCATGTTTTTCTTCAGGGTTAAGGTGGTTAGTTTGAAGTTCTTTTAAGCATGTTGGTTGGGGCTGGGGCTTATAAAGGTCCGACGTGAGGTTAAAAAGTTCGATGTGGTCTGATTCTCTGTAGGGATTTCCTTCGATGGGGGTTTCAAGATAGAGGAGTTGGTCTGAGTCTGAATAATTCACTACTTCGAAGTTTGTTACATTATTTATAGCCCGGTAAAGTCCGCCAGATATTTGTAAGTCTTTATTTATTTCAATGGTATTGCATAAGAATTCTTCGTTACCGGGTTTGACGGGTAGGGGCACAATTAGTTTAGTGTGTGCGGGAATATTATGGATGTCCGAAGTACGGTTGCAGTAGGTAAGTATAGGAATTGTGGTTTTGTTTGTTTTAAGTAGTAAGTTGGGTAAGTCAATGGTTGCGCCCAGTTGCGCAAGGAGGTCCATGCCTATCAGACCATCAAAAAAGGAGTGAAAATTAAAGAGCAACATTTGCATTTTGCCAATGATGTTGAATACTGGAGGAAAGGGGATCGAAATCATTTCCTGTATTTGGAAATTATTGAGTGCCGTTTTTAAAGAAATGGGGGTGTGTAAATTTATGCGTTCATTTAAGTTGGCGTGTATCGGGTTTATGAAAGAGTTTGTTGAGCCTGTGTCAATTAAGCATTTAAGGTTGTTAGTGTTGTGTATTTGGATTATTATATAGGGTAGGGATGGGCTATGTGTTGCCGGACTTATGTATCCGGTTGGGCTGGGCCTGGTGTCGGAAAATTTTGTTCGGTAGCAGTTTGGTTATCTAAGTCAATGTTATGTAGTGCGTAAGTTGGGGGGTTTTCGGTTTTAAACGGATTCCTATTTTGTTGTCCGTTATTGAATCTGTTGTTGTTGTTGTTTGGATTGTAGTTGTTGTTTGGATTGTAATTGTTGTTCCTATTATTCTGGCGTTGGTTGTTGGGGTTTGAGTTTCTGGGTTGATTATTATTCGAGTACGGTTGGTAGTTACGGTTATTCTGGCTGCCTCTATAGTAAGTGTTGTTAGTGTTTTGGGTTTGTTGTTGTTGTAGGTTATTTGGGGCATTAAAATAGGGTCTTCTATTATAGGGCGAAGATTGCTCTACTTTGCATTGTTCGTATGCTTGTTCGATGCTCTTTGGGTCTTTGAGCCTAATCAAGGTCTTTAGGGGTTCTCTTAGCCCATGGATGAAAGTATTCAAACATACTTGGTTATAGAGAGTTTTCTTCGCTTCGATTACTGCGGTAGGTTCTCCGTTGTTTTGGAAGGATGAGAAAAGTTGGCTTTTTATTTTTGAAATGCCAAAGAAGAGTTGACCAAGTGAGAGATTAGCTTCGAATTGTTGAAGCTCGCTTAAGAGGCAAGCTTCGGTTTTTTTGCTTGAATACATTCGGGTGAGATTAGTTTTGATCTCATCCCATATCAAAGGTGTATTAGCGAGCTCTAGGGTCTCATCCGCCCTTCCTATGATCTTGTTTCTTATTGCTCTAAGTGTAAGAAGTCCGTAAGGTGTTTGGTCGGCACCCCTAATGAGCATTAATATCTCTTCTACACTAGTTATGAATCTATCGAGATAACGGGATGAGCCGTCGAATGGCGGTAGGTGTTCGACAAAGGTCATAATGTCCTTCGGTTGGAAAGTTGTAGATAGGTTACTATTAGTGTTGCTGACTGTAGGGGTAATGGACCTAGAAGGCCCGGAAATATTGCCCGAGTCCATGTCTTGCTGCGTAATGGGGGTTTCGTAGGTATGCTCGCTGACTGGGGGTAAGGGGTTTAATCGGGCGCTAGAGCGAGTGGCTGCTTTGGGGAGTGTGATATCAACCTGAGCTCCTATTACAGAACGTGTTGTTTTTGTTAAATTTTTTTTCCAACTCTTTGACATTGATTATGAACAGATTGTTAGTGTACTTATCTTTATAATTGTATATATGTATATGTTTTTATTACTTTTTTGAAAATTTATATAATATCTTAGTATAATTTTTGTGTGTTCGTATATAATTTTCTTTTATATATTTTTTTTTTAAAAGTGAGTAGTCATTCTGTAATGAGATTTTGTGTTTGACTTATATTGATTTGTGTTTGTGCATTTAAGAAGCATATGTGGTTTTTGAGTGACAATCTTGTTTTTGAAATGGATGGTTTTTTTTTTGTTGAAAATATTGAACGATAGCCTTGTATGTGTGGTTTGGTCTTTGCAACAGTGTAGTTGCTTCTGTGCTTGAGTGTATGACAATGTGTTTGGTATTGAGTAGGTTATTCTTTGCTGAGCGGGTCGCTTTGGTTTGTTTATGCATAATTAATGAAATATGATGCCTTGCCGGACTGGGTCGCGGCAGCGTCTATCGCGTTGATATCGCGTTGGCATGTTCATATTGAGTGTGTGCGTTTGGTTTTGTGTGTTTGCATAAAGAATTTGTATGTATGATAGAGTTTGGTGTATAGTCTGCCGTAGTTATCACATTTGATTCTACGCTGACATATACACTGAGTATTTAAGGAGTTCTTATTGTGTGAATGTGTGTATGGAACATTGCTTGTGGTGCAAGTCGTTGTATGGAGTTTGTTTATTCGACGCTTAATGCAATACGATGCCTGGCTGGACTGGGTCGCAGCGGCGTCTATCTCGTTGATATCACGCCGGCATTTTATATTGGATGTGTGCGTTTTAGTTTGTATGCATGTATGAAGAATTCTTTGTTGTGCTTATGTATGATTTCATGTGATGTATATTCTGCGGTAGTTATCACATTTGATTCTACGCTGACATATACACTGAGTATTTAAGGAGTTCTTACTGTGTGAATGTGTGTATGGAACATTGCTTGTGGTGCAAGTCGTTGTATGGAGTTTGTTTATTCGACGCTTAATGCAATACGATGCCTGGCTGGACTGGGTCGCAGCGGCGTCTATCTCGTTGATATCACGCCGGCATTTTATATTGGATGTGTGCGTTTTAGTTTGTATGCATGTATGAAGAATTCTTTGTTGTGTTTATGTATGATTTCGTGTGATGTATATTCTGCGGTAGTTATCGAGCTCGATTCTACGCAGAATATACAAGTTACGTTGAAAATGCATTTGTTCGTTAAGGTTTCATATATATGCACTACTATGCCTGGCTTGACGTATAGTCGTGGCGGTAGTTATCGAGTTCGATTCTACGCAGACATCTTAAGTATGCACGATATTATTTTAAGGAATATATAATATGGTGTAATTTGTGTGTATTATGTTTCATTTGAATCGCTCGTTTGGCGTTATTCGTTATTCTTTTCAACTGATTGTTTTAGGCTTTATTGCTAGCACTTGTCACTTTTAAACTCACATATTTATCTTGTTTTTTTTTTTTTTCTTATTGTCTACTTACAGGTAAGTTAATATAATGAAAAGAAGTTCCATTCTTCTTTGGTGTTTTTTCCGGCTGCGCCAGTTACCGTCTGCGGCCGAGCGGTGGAGCTGTTGCGACGGGTATGCAGTAGTAACCAAGTTAGTAATAGCCAAGTTCGGCTGGATCTTCTCGTACAAATAAAGCTTTTCCAAATAACACAACTGTTCACTTTGAGTGTCAGAAACGGAATGTATTTATTCTCAATCTTAACTTAGCAACTAACATATATTCCTAGCGTCAACTCCCACGCGAATGATGGCTCTGTTGCACAGTCAGCAACTGAGCGGATATTCTTTAGTCTAAACAAAGTGTGGCCCACATATCGGCTGTTGACACAACGTTGCTGATCATACATTGTCTTATTGATTGTTTATATGTTGCTGATCGTTGCGTTTAGGCGGAGGCACGAGGGGGTTTTGGAGGGGGGAGGTCAGCTGTATATATGTTGCTGACCATACATCGTGTGCTGTTGATCGTTGCGTTAGGCGGAGGCACGGGGGGGTTTTAGAGGGGGGATGGCAGCTGTCGGTGCTGGGTTGGTAACTCGTGCGCTGCGTTGCCTCTGCCTCCCGCGCTGCCGTCTCCGCTGCCCAGATAGCTTGCGCGCTGATCTGACAATAAGTCGCTGCCCGAAGAGCTCCAGCGGCTTCGGTGTAACTTGAAGTTTAATTTGCGCTATAGCGCACCTCAGCCGACTGTATTCGAGAGGTGAGGTTAACGACGTTGTCGCTGTGCCGCCTGTGTTAACGTAGGTCAGCAGCGGCAACTTGTCGGATTGTTCTGTTGTAAGCAACAGTAGTCACAAGCACTAGTTTTCACTGCTAGCACTTGGTGTTTGTTACTACAGCCCTGTCGTCGTGGCTGAGTTTCACTTGTCACTTGTAGTAACTTGTGATTCTTTATCTCGTGGGTAATGACTAACGCACTGTCAAATACCACTAGTTGGGCGCCAATTAACCAGTTTCCTGGTATGTTGTGTTTATAGTAAATTACGTTGGTTTTCGTAAGCCGGTGGCTTCGCAATAAGTATTTGACGGAGTAGCTTTTAAATGTCTCTTTATTGAGCAGAGCGAGTGTTGCTGCTCACGAGGGTACGAAAGAACTACTCTACTATGTTATTGCCGGCGTTATCGCGCGCGGCTCTACAAGTCTAATGTCAGGCGGAGCCGTGACAATAAAAGACAGGGAGTTCTTTTCGTTATTTATTTAACCCGACAGCAAAGCGTTGCTGTTGTGTCGGAATAAGAATACAAACTGAATTAGAGCTAGAAGAAAAACGAAACACATTGTTGCGGTTCCACATTCGTAGCGGCCACGCAAATAAGCAGTGTTTGCCGGCTACGTAACGACATCCGGCATAATGCTTACGTTGCAGAATGCCGTTGTTGTTGTTGTTCCAGATAACTCGACTTCCAGACGTCCGATTTGGATGGGTTTTTATACCCGATACTCGAAGAGTATAAGGGTATTATAGCTTTGTGCCAACCGAAAATGTTTGTAACAGGCAGAAGGAGAAGTTTCCGACCCCATAAAATATATATATTCTGAATCAGCATGAACAGCCAACAGTCTGTCCGTATGAAAACCTAGATCTCAGCTATTATAAGAGCTAGAGCTACCACATATGTGTTAATTCTGCCCGCAGATCAAGTTTATTTTGGATTTTTGCCACGCCTCCATCCGCCCCCCTTAAATCGAAAATAAGTCGATTGTAGCGGCAAATATAGCTCTACAGCAATCATATATAAATTATTATATTATACATTATACATGTGAAAAAAACCACCATGCGGACGTGTTGCGTAAGTTTCAATAAGATCGTCCGATAAATAAGGAAGATATTCAAGAAATAGTATTGCACTGTGGCCATGTGCTTATGTCGGTTTTTTTAATGTTAGTTCCCGAGTTCAACTTCAGCAGCAGGCCACTTTTTTTTTAATTATGTGCACCGAAAATATTCCTATTGCAATTTTAGCGGTCGTCTCGTAAGAAATGCAGTGCTCGAGTGGTGATGGTAGTTGACTGTTAAGCGAGAGGTCCGGAGTTCAACTTCTGGGTGCCGCTGCGACTTATATTTATTTTTATTTTTATCTTATATTTTTTTTTTTTTATTTTATGGTGTGTTGCAAAATTCAAAATAAATTTTAAGTATATTTAAAACCACATAGAATCGAAAGAGATATTGAGCAGCAACACAAAAAACAAACGACAAATCTAATTAAATATGTTGAGATGTATTGTGAGGCATCATATATGTATGTATGTATAGGCGTCTCTTTCACACATGCATAATTTATAACTGCAAAGTAATAAAAGCAAAGGGCAACATCCAATAAAAATCGAGTGGAACTTGCATAGGCAAAACAAATTAGAGACGGAAAGAAATAAAAAGCAAGAACGCTTTGTTCACATTTGGCACGTGTTTTCCGAAGAATTGTAGCGGGTATATCACAGTCGAGTCAGCTCGACTGTAGCCTTTCCGACTTGTTTTCTGTTGAGTTCGTTTTTTCTGGGAGCTTCGAATAGGCTATGTGAAAATTCTGAAAAATCTTTGGAAAACCAGGAAAATAGAAAAAATCGTTTTAAGCTACAAATGTAAAAACAAACAAACACCACAGGAGGCTCTATTTATTCGTTTAATGTTTGACTGCTGAAAATTTTTTTATGATACAATATTTCTTAGCTTTTTTTGCTAAAATGAAACGAGATTTCTTAGTGAAAATCTAAAAAGGAAGGTTATTATTGTTTTGCCTTTTGTGGATTCGTGTTATATCTGTGTTACTATACTTTTGTGTTTTTTAATTTTAATTTTAATTGTAATGCAATGCAGAATGATAAACAACATTGTTTATCTTTCCATTTGGGACGAATGTACGATAGCACATAAGAATTGGCTTGACGCACTCGATCGAAGGTTGTACGATTTACGAAACAATAGCAATCCGTTTGGCGGTTCAACGATTTTGTTATCAGGAGATTTTCGCCAAACGTTACCAGTCTACCACGATCAACAGCTGCAGACGAAATTAATGCTTGCTTGAAGTCTTCAAATTTGTGACGATATGTGAAAGTTATTAAGTTGAGCACCAATATGCGAGTTGCCCTACAGAATGATCGAACAGCAGAAATCTTCGCAAAACAATTGTTGGACTTTGGCAATGGTAAAATACCAGTTGATTGTGAGACCGGATTGGTATCATTTCCAAAAAATTTCTGTAATTTCACTGAATCGAAGGAAGATCTCATCTCTAACGTTTTACCTGACATTCAAGAAAATTTCAAGAATCATTCATGATTGAGCAATGATTGACCAGCAATATTGGTGGCTAAGAATAAGTATGTAGACGAAATACATTTTTCGATTCAAAATGAAATACCAGGCGATATGCATTCCTACAAATCAGTTGACGAAATCACTGAAGAAGATGACGTTGTCAATTATCCAACTGAATTTTTAAATTCATTGGAATTACCAGGATTGCCACCACATAATTTGCGGTTAAAAATTGGTTCGGTGATAATTTTGTTGAGAAACATCAATTAGCCGTGTCTTTGCAATGGTTCGCGAATAATGGTGAAGAGATTACAGCCAAATGTTATAGAAGCAACCATCTTGAAAGGCAAATATCAAGGCGAGGATGTATACAATCCAAGAATTCCTATGATTCCCAACGATTTGCCATTTTCTCTGAAACGAATTCGCTATGTCAATTAATAAGTCGCAAGGTTAATCGCTAGATGTTTGTGGAATTAATTTGGAATTTAATTGCTTTTCACACGGCCAACTTTACGTTTGATACATTAATATTTATATTATTTACTAAACAAATTCCTGTACATATCCCTCACTTCGCCATCAACAAACAAAGCTAGCCAAATTAATGCAAGACATTGACGAGGCACAGCAAATCTAGCAATGCAGCGTCAAAAACAAAGCATGCACATCGATGAAG
Organism: Zaprionus inermis; assembly: GCA_018151445.1. Taxonomy (NCBI): domain Eukaryota; kingdom Metazoa; phylum Arthropoda; class Insecta; order Diptera; family Drosophilidae; genus Zaprionus; species Zaprionus inermis. Next base: position 43,136 of record JAECXD010000541.1, read on the forward strand.
AGTGCGTGTATATGTATATGACAAGCAACGCGAGCATTCCGAAGCGTAATGAAGAATCGGCGATCTCGGAGCTGAAAAAGCAAATGTCTGGGTTAAAATACAAAATAATATGCGAATGAGCTGATCTACCCAATGTCACGTATTCGTCGTACGACTACAACGGAACAATGAGCACTAATGTATTTGTTTTCATTATATGTATGCTATGTATGCATAACTTTGTAGGCATTGCGTGGAAATCGTCTGGACAACGATCGTCTATTTTGTTCTTGTGTGCCAGTAAATTTTGATAAAACAAGTCGGTAAAAAAATACAAAAACAAACGGGGCGTAGGTAACGGCCGTTTGTTTACACGTATGGAATGCAAAATGCAGTCCTGATAAATTTCATTCGTCTATGACTTTCATGATAGAGTAATTTGTGAAATATATAAATACGTAAAACCCCTGTTTATGCAATTGATCTGTTAAAATTATTTTTATGTAGCTAACCAAAGAGATCAGAAAAACTTACTTCCAATGTCGCGGGGTCTATTTTCATATTTCGACTATTGAAAATAGTGAAAAAGGTATACTAATTTTTCGTAAATGTTAGTAAATGGCAGAAGGAGGCATGGCACACTTTATTATTACAAGTATTGCTCAGGATCACTAGCAGCGTGTATTGACAAAAACCTTTAAATAACAGACAAGGCAAAATAAAATGTTATTAACAGAGAGATTTATTGTGGCTGGGAGCGCGGTATCGGTTTCCTCACACGCTCCTTCGTATATTTTTGGTGCTCTTCCTTATGCGAGACGCACGATGGGATATTCTAATGCGATCCCGCTCGCGCAATTCATTCAATTTGCTTGTTGTGAGATGCACGATGGGATATTTCTATTGCGCGCTCGCTCTTCTTCTTTCGAGCTGATTCGGTTGGCCTTGAATTGCCTTACTTTGCTATGCTTGGTACTTTAGCGCTAGAACGTAGAGGAACTTCCCTTTTTTGCTGGGCTCCTGATCGTTCACTTGACGTTACATCAACGTTGCCTTGTATGAGAAGTGCAAAAGAGCAAAAGGGTGCTCGTAATTCGCCGGCCGTAATACCCTTATGCATATTTTGCACTAAAAGTGCCTTGAATGCGCATTCCGCCTAGCAAATTGCAAGTATCAGGTCATGAGAAGGGCAGCCAGCTCGCAGCCAAGATAAAAAATCAAGCGAGTTGCCCAAATTGAAATACGGGCTAGCTATTGAAAATAGGCAACGCTGCAATGCAAGGCATAAGAGCAAAGACGAAAGGAGAGGCAAATATGAAAAATTAAAATACCCCAAACCGCATAAAATGCCAGATTTTGCGGTGCAAGGTATCTGGCGCTTATCATTTTTTGTTGCGCCTTTTAAGTTTTTGGGAATATCCTCCGCTGCAATGGGGATCTGATGATATGCGCGACGAATCTTAAGTGGTTTAATAGTTATTAACAAAAAACAAGTGAAAAAAACTTCATTGAACAACACTTTTTACTAATACTACAAACACTTTCCACATGAATTTCATGTGTGTGTTCGTATCTTCGTGTGTGGGTGTTTGCATTGTTGTCTTTGCATGTACTCCTCCCGCGATTTTTTTTTTTCAAAAATTTTTTCACCTGCGGTCGATATTTCTTTTTTTTTAATTTTTTCACCTGCAGCCCGTTATTTTATTTAATAATTTATCTCTGTTTACAAAAATTTACCCTAATGCGTGTGTAATTCATGTTAAAAATGTTCGTAGTATGCTAAACAGTGTTGTTCAATGAAGTTTTTTCACTTATTTTTTGTTTATAACTTTAAACCACTTAAGTTATGTCTTCTCCGCCACCGGATTTGGATTCAGGAGATTTTTTTACTTTTTATAGGCCAAAACGCGAATTTTTACGACGCGATTAACTATGAGCCCTTTCTCTAGACATTTACCAATCGTTTAATTCTGACATTCCAGGGTCAAGAGCTCTAAATAAGTGATAATAGCGTATATTAACGGTTACTACTCGGTAGCATTGAAATGCATATGTTGATCGCAAAATGGCGGAAGCTTGCAGACATCGTTTGCTGCTTGTTTAATTTTCTCAATAATATTTTGTTTTTCTATTTTTCCGCAAATAGCAATGATATTTCAACTTATAAATTCTTGTTACGGTTTAAGTGTGCATGATAGTGTAATTTATCAAAAAATATATTAGTCCTTTAAAAGTTAAGTTATATCGAGCATGTAAGTTGGGTATTTTTTAAAGTATCAGTGGAAACACAAATTTGAAAGCATTTTTGGAAGTGAAATGATATGAAGAATATATTATAATGGTGTTGACCTGTCTCTGTCTCTTTCTATCTAAAAGAGAGAAGCTTATAACTTGCGAGAATATGAATTTTAACAAATGATTTATGATTATGATTTATGAATTATTCCTTTTAAGCGACTGTGACACCCTCAACTCTTGAATTTGAACGTTGTGTTGTTTTTTTATTTTATTCTATTTTTAATGATCAAAGGTAAACAACAAAATTAAGATAGACAATTTATGAATGTATTTAAAATAGAGGAAACCATAAAATTAGAAAGAGAACACAATATAAATAAATGGTGTTAAGCAATAATTTAGATAGTTTTGAGACAATAATATTATAAGGTGAAAAATTAAAACGTTCATTGATAAAAACATATAAAAGGCAAACGTTAAAGCAAGTTATATATATTAAAATGAATTAATTCAAATTATTTATTAAAATTTTTTTATTTATAAATGATTGGAGCAACCAAATTTTTCAGCCTTGTGAACTCCATAATTTTAAGAGTTCGTCATGCAAAAATTAAAATCATATGTTTCGTTTATATAACGAGTTACGCGAGGCTTTCGAGAAAATAAAATTATTTAAACAAAAGAATTTCACGCTATCTTACAATTTAAGCTAATTGTTGAATATATCGATACATATTTGGAAAACAGTCATGACTCTTCAGAAATATCCCAGTCTATCGATAATACTTTAACATTTCTCTCTTAAAAAGTAAATATAAAATGATTCCGTATTCGCTTGAAGATCTTCATACAATTTTACAACTTGATAGGTAAGAAATTTGTGTATGCTAATATTTATCATAAATAATATAGTGTTCTTTAGTCGATACTACGGGTTTTTGGATTTTTCGAATTCAAAGAATTTTCAAATTAAGGATGTTATCCAAAGAACGATTGCTGGATTGCAAAACGAAGTCGCTAACGCTCATCAAATAAAAACATCCAATGATGATGAGTGCGTGCAAATTAAAAACATCTATCTATGTGAAGACGGGAACATTAAAGAAAATATTAAAAGTACGCTGCATAAAAACGAAGGAGAATTCTCAATCGCTGGATCAATCACTCAATCTACTGTAAAACAAAGTGGTTTTAAGCCACGAATTGGTGAAGCAGACGTAAATACGTATTGTAAACTGGGTCACTTGCATCTTCTTATCTATGAATATACCGAAGGTAACCATCTCAATACTTTTTCTCGTAATTGCTTAATATTTTTATAACTTTTAAACCACTTAAGTTACGTCTTCTCCGCCACCGGATTTGGATTCAGGAGATTTTTTTTTACATTTTATAGGCCAATACGCGAATTTTTTACGACGCTATTAACTATGAGCCTTTTCTCTAGACAATTACCATATTTTTTATTATTTATTATAAAACCCGCCTATTCCTGTGCTAGTTATACATATAACTGGGACAGCAACAATAATGTGCAAAAGTTGTTATTTTTTTTATTTAAATGTTAACGAAAATAAAAAGAGAAGTATATAAATGTATGTATTTCAAATTTGTATACCCTTCTTTCTCAATATCACTATACAAGTCGATTGACCAATGTCCGTCTGTCTATCCGTTTGCTCGATAAATATAAAATAAAACCGTAATTGGCTAACAGGCAATCACCTATTTTTTTTTATTTCAAATTCAATATAAAACAAGAAAGCAAGGCTACCTTCGGCTTGCCGAAGGTTTCATACCCTTGCAGTTATACAAAATATAAAATATATTTGGATTGCTACTGGTTTCTGTGGTATTTATTGAACAATTATAACAATACAGGAAATCAAGATTTTTACCTGATTAAGGCTATGAATCAAACACCTGCTTCAAAAAAAAATAATTCTACCTTTTTAATGCTTTTGTATATACCTGGATTTCTTATATACTTAACACAAAATGTTATGAGGAAATGTCTTTGTGTTGTAAAGGATCTGTTGGTCATAAAGTATAAATAAATTTGGAAAGTTCTCATTCAAAAATGCGTTTGAATAACAGCTACAGGATTTTTTGTTTAACAGCTACATGTAATAGTACTCAGATTTCCATAAAATTGCAACATGAACCTTCATTAGGCCGATCGTTGATCGTTATAAGTTATAAAAGTTCGATTTCGAACTTTATTATTAGGGACACACTTAGATTTGGATGTGGTAAGCCTGATAGCTATATCTTGAAATATAACGAAAATCGGCCGATAGGCTCCATGACAGCTATACGATATTTTTTATTGATAATGTTCGGTATTTCCAAAAACAAAACAGGTTTGCATACAAAAACCCTGATTTCAGCCGATTGTTCCTATGGCAGCTATATGTTATAGTGGTCCGATTTTGATACAATTTTGACAGCACATTAAGAACGTAATAAGAATAGGATTTGCAATATCTTGAAAAACAACAAAAATCGACCGATAGCTTCTATGACAGCTATACGATATATCGGTCCGATCTGGCTCGTTCCGACTTATTTACAGCCTACAGCAATAAGAAGCTTGTATGCCAAGTTTCATGAAGATAGCTCAAAAACTGAGAGACTAGTTTGCGTTGCAACAGACGGACGGACAGACGGACATCCATTTTTCGACTCCTCTGGTGATGCTGATTCAGAATATATATACTTTATAGGGTCGGAGATGTCTCCTAAGGTGCGTTGCAAACTTCTGGCTAAAATTAATATATCCTCTGCAAGGGTATAAAAAGCTAATAAATCGAGCACTATCCATATAAGAAATTTAAATAAAATCGGAGATGGCAGCTATATGACAATTACAAAAATTTGAAATATAAACTTATGTTAATTAATTAATTGTTTATTCTTTAATAATAACTCCATATATAGAAGTCGTAATGTAGTCGCAACTGGACTTCATTTGACTCATACATGTTTATTTGAGGGCTTAAACATCTTAAATATTTGGATTTAATTTTGAATAATAACTTGAAGTTCAAAAACTGACAAGGTTTCACTCTTAATAGTAAAGCGAATTTTAAATATCTATAGCCAAATTTAAATTAAATAAAATTACAATATTTATAAGCATACACATAAATGATGAAATATTTTTATTTTCAGCCTTATCTGCTTATCAAAAATACTTAAGGCTATGTGAAAAATATTGGGATAACCAATCATTTTTATATGGGATAGGAATGGTGTATTTTGAGCTTCAATGTTTTAAATGGTAAGTTTTTGAGTCGAGTCCGCACGACAGTATAATTCTCTTCATGCCTCTTTAAGCCTGTTACAATGTTGGAATTGTTATAATACACGATTTCATGCAAAACTAGTCGGTAAAGCTACATTCGAGCGCTTCTGAAAGTAATGTACCGTTCGCACAATTTTTGACATCGTTACAAACATGTAACCAAACTTATTCCAATCCGAAAATTTTGCACAAATTATTCTACTGGTCCATTAGCTTTCATCATCGCCGATATTTAGGGGAAACAAGTTGGTAAGGCTACAATCGAGCCCGCCCTGTAAGATACCCTTAGCAGAATTTTGAAATTCCGTTACAAACTTGTAAACACACCACAAGACTAGCTTCATACCAGACATTTATACATCAATTCAGCTCACTGAACAGATTAGCGGCGATAAGGTGATCTGAATTATTTAACAAGTCTTGTTCAGTTCGCGTCATGTAAAGCATTCGTCCTGATGATCTGAAAGCATGTTATGCCAAAGCCAGGCGTTTAATGCAAATCGGTCAACCAGTAATGTATACATACAGATTCGAGAAGCCGGCGTGTATGTATTTTGTTTTTGTAATTCTTTGCCCGCGCAATGAGTAGTAGACGACCCTGCTGTTCGTACCGAACATTTGTTCTGAAGACGTTAACTTGAATAACTTCTGTGTTATTGGTCCGATCGGTTTGTTATTTGGAGGATATAAGAATAAGACCTCAAGACTTTGCTTAATAAACGCAAATTACCAATTTGCGGGGACTGATATTTGAACGTACATATCTCATCTTTTATATAAGCTATGGATGTTCCTGTATATCAAGTTTATTTCAAAGTTTACATACCACGCCCACCGCAATGTATTTTGTGCGTTACTTGTGTTAAACAATTTTCCTAACACGCATCATCGAGTCTAACGGTGTGATCACAAATTTTGCATGTGCGTCAGACAACCGTCGATTAAACTTTTTTTTTTGAAATTTGCTCATACATTTTTTTTCTGACCAGCGAAATTTTTGTTTAAAATAAATCGCTTGTGTGACATAATGCGCAGCAATAGCCAACAGAAATATCCAACAATTTGTTGTAATTTATGCTAATTTCAAAATTAAGTATATAAAAAGAACTGGAATAGTCCGCAAGTATTTTTTTCATCCAAATTAATGTTAAATCGAGCAATAGTCATATAAAAAGTTTAAAAAAATATCGGAGATTATAGCAGCTAACAGACAATTATTATTTTTGCTCAGAATCACTAACCGAGTTAATTTTGCCATGTCCTATTTGTTTAAATTAACGGATCCTCTAATAGTAGGAAACATCGATATAGCCTAGCCTTCGAAATTTACGGGTAATCGCTCGCTCAATTTTTTATTCAAAAATTACTTGACTGCGATCACTTCTTGTTACCCCTTCGATTGATACATAAATTTGTTTTGACTGGGTTTTGATTGCGTGGTTTTGATTCCAATGTAGGAAAACACATCATGGAATTCATAGGCGTCAGGCGAAACTCTGCACCAGCGTCAATCAACATTTTATTTTAATTTTTTTGTGATTTGCCGACGCTCAATAATGACTTTTGACTTTTTGGAGCTTTGAAAATTGTTCATGTTTTTTGAGGTGAAGTCGAAAATTTGACGACCAGGAATTTTAATTGCAGAATCGGAATTAGAAGGTCAAAATACATTTGAAAACATATATCGCATGACCAGATCAGAATTCTATTTTTTGGGGGGACTTAAAAAAATTTCAGTTTTGTGATGTTTTGTCGAGATGCCGCATACCCAGATCATGACATATTTTTTTTGGTGGGTATGTGTAACGGTATATACTGATAAAAAAAAATTGGTAAGTCGTATAAAAATCAAATCTAGTTTCACAGCACAAACCTACTGCGTATATCCGAAACTAGAGGATTGACAATTCATCAAAAATAAAAGAAATTAAATTAGGTGGCAACACTAAGCTTAAAACGTAAACAAAAGTTGCTAAAATCAAATTCGACCATTCAAAAGAAACCCCGGCGTTGTTATAAATAAGGGTAATTGTCTCGAGAAAGCGTTCATAGTTAATCGCGACGTAAAAGTTTCGCGATTTGGCCTAATAAATTAAAATCGACTGAATCAGAATCCGGCGGCGGAGAAGTGGCTTAAAAGTTATTAACAAAAAACAAGTGAAAAAACTACATTAAGCAACACTTTTTACCAATTCCACAAAAACTCCACATGAATTTTTGTCTTTGCCTGTACTCTTCCCCAAGTGCGCCCTATGTTTAGAGTATATGCCCCAGTATTTGGATCCACGGAAGAAACGTGTAGAAAGCTGTGGTTGTGTACGCGTTGAAAAGATCGCGCGGTCAATATTTTCTTATTTTTTTTTTAATTTCTTTTCACTTGCGACCCGTTATTTTTTTAGTAATTTTTATTTTTTGGTTAAAACAATTGTTCCAAATGCGTGTGCAATTTACGTTAAAAGTGTTCGTAGTATTGTTAAAAGCTGCCGCGTTATTAGGAATTTGGATAATTTTTTACAATTTATAGTCCAAATCGTGAATTTTTACGTCGCGATTAACTATGAGCCCTTTCTCTAGACAGAAGTTTTTTCATGTTTTATTCTATAGCCATCAAACAATACTTATTCTTTATTTTTAACTTATCGTATTTAAATATTCATCTAGCACACTACCAGTAACAATTGAAGAATTATATGATTCGATATGATATGATTCGATTATGGCAGTAACAATTATTTGTTTGGGTGCGACTTATCGATAACAATGTATTGAATTTGTTCCAACTCTAGCTAACGCTTTTAAAATTGAGAATACATAAAATAAAGCGGGCCGTGGCTTTAACAGAAACACTTGTGGCATTAGTTAAAGTAAGTGGAATACATTAAAGTAAAACCCTGAATACAAATAAAGCTATACCAATTTTAGTGTATGTTCAGTGCGGTTCGAACACATTTCAACATATGTATATATAAACATATGAACTAAGTTCTTATGATGTTCATACATATCTATACGATTCAAACTGAAAACCAAATAATATGAAGAAGTACACTAAATAAAAAAAAATTAATTATCATCAAATTACATTTTAAACAAATATCGATATCAAGAATAGAAAAAAAACGTGCCTATATTTTTGTAAATTAACATACATATGCAAGGCTGTACATACATATCTACATACAAGCATACGTATGCATGTACATGCAATGATTTTTAAATGTGAAAACATTTTGGACAAATGCACAATTCGGCAATGGCGGATAAAAAATTGGGGTAATTGTCTAGAGAAAGGGCTCATAGTTAATCGCGACGTAAAAAATTCGCGATTTGACCTATAAAATGTAAAAAATTCTGCTGAATCCAAATCCTTAATAAAATAAAAATTAAAATTAAAATTAACGCAGTGCCACCTAGTGAGCAATTTTGTATTTTTGGCTGTAACTTTGACTGGCTCGCATGTGCGTGGAAACACATACACGAATTTATGTTAAGTGTTTGGTAGTATTAGTAAAAAATGTTGCTCCATGCATTTTTTTTGACTTGTTTTTAATTAATAACTTTTAAACCACTTAACTTTTGGATTTGGATTCAGCAGAATTTTTTACATTTTATAGGTCAAATCGCGAATTTTTTACGTCGCGATAAACTATGAGCTCTTTCTCTAGACAATTACTCTTATTTTTTAATTTTTCACCTGCAACCCTTTATTTTATTTAGAAATGTATCTTTGTTTAACCGCATGCGTTTGCAATTCGTAGTATGCTAAACAGTGTTGTTCTTTGAAGTTTTTTCACTTGTTTTTTGTTAATAACCGGTTTTTATTTCGGTCAACCCAATACATGTTACTTTAACAAGTTTAAAAATAAAGCGTCCGAAAAATAATTAAATCATTTATGATAAATAGAGCACTACGAGCCCCAACCACTATTAATTCGAACAGCATGTGTTTTTGGCAGTGTGCAATGTTCAACACACGATATTTTCAATACTATTACTGATAACAGATGCCAATGTATTTTGTCTAAAAGAGAATTTAGTTCTCTTTACGATGACAAAAAAAATTGTTGTATTTCCAACAACAACAACAACATGAGTAATTCATTCAAACGATAGACATAGTAGATATGAAAAAATGACCACTATTAATTCGAACGCTGCGTAATATATCAAATTAATTAATATTATAATTGTGTAACGTCGCCTCTGGCCTGTATTACACATTTAACACGTTTTGGCATTGATTTTAATAAATTTTCGCAATTTTCTTGAGAAATCGAGTCCCACATCTCTCGCAACTTAATGTTGAGGTCAGAAATGCTCCTTTGTGGCTCATTTCGAAGCTTTCTTTTCATTAGCCACCAAATATTTTCTATAGGGCTTAGATCTGGACTATTTGATGGCCAATCTAAAACCTTCATTTGCTTATATTGCAGCCATCTTTTGGTTGTTTTGGCTGTGTGCGATGATGCTCCGTCCTGCTGAAAAGTGAATTCACCACAATCTGCCAGTTTTGGTATTGATGGCAGCAAACTTTCTTCCAAAATAATAATATATTTTTCAGCATTAACCGTCCATTCAATAAAATGCTGCTTTCCTAATCCTTTGGCAGACATATGTACATACATCCCCATACCATAGCGCTTGCAGGAAACATTACTGTCCTTTCAAGGCACTCTTTATGTTATGTCTTTATGTTTCTGTCTTTGTACGGATGACACGTTTTCTCGTATCGCCGACACTAACATCAAATTTGGCTTCATCGCTAAATATTATGGTGTCCCACTGCCTTTGATTATCCTTTCCCGAGCCCATTGCAAACGCTTTATTTTTGACGAAGCGTAAGCAAGGGTTTTTCCTTGGCCTACTAGTCAGATAAGTTATTGGGTATGATACATAAATAATAACAAAACATACTTTATAGAAACCATATCCAATATTTTTTAACTGTAGTCGCGTCCATTCTCGCTTGACAGTATTGCCAATTTCCTGCGACCCCTCTGAAGCCAAAATTCTTAATGATTGGCGACGATCAGCATTTACAATTTTGGCCAGTTCCCTTTTCCCACGGGGTGGTTTTGCTGATGTTCGCCCTTTATTTGCAATATTATTTTGAATATTCCCAGTTTTCTTGAACAATTGGATCACCCCATGCACCGACGACTTAGACAAATTTAATTGTTTACTTATTTCAGTAATTGTCTTCCCAGATTTATAATAATCTCTAATCAATACTCTGATTTCGGTGCAAATAGGCTTACCAAGTACCATCGTTGCTAAACTTTTACTGGTCTGCAGTAATTTAAAATTTTTTTGCATTCTGCATTGTTATTATTTGCAGATTATAACTAGAAAATGATTCCGTTACATTGGCTACTTTTGCTTTGTTCTTCTTTTGAGATAATGCTTAGCTTGCGCAGCGTTCGAATTAATAGTGTTGTTGTTGTTGGAAATACAATTTTTTTTTGTCATCGTAAAGAGAACTAAATTCTCTTTTAGACTAAATACATTGGCATAGGTTATCAGAAATAGTATTGAAAATATCGTGTGTTGAAACAAAAACACATGCTGTTCGAATTAATAGTGGTTGGGGCTCGTATGTATATTAACAAGTCGGTAAGACTCCAGTGGATCTCGCCCGACAATAAAATACCCTTTACCAAATTTTGAAAATCCGTTACAAACATGTAACCAATCTTAAAATTTCAAACAGATAATTCAGCATAAATAACTCTCCCACCTATTGCCCATACGATCTTCCTTACCCAAACAGAAACGCGCGCAAAACGCATCGCGTCGTCGACGTTAACTATTCATAGCAGCGCGCAGGTTGCTGCTCGTACCATACATTTGTACTGAAAACGTTAGGTCTATATAGTATTCATCTATATGTATACCGAAGCAGAATGTTAAGACTTCAATACTTTGCATAATAATCGCAAATTACCAATTTGCGGGGGCGGTGGGCGTGACGTGTAAACTTTGAAATAAACTTTATTTGTTTATGATATATGTACAGGAACCTCCATGTCAACATGTAGAGTCTCGGCCAGTGTCGCTGAGCAAGAATATATATACATGGGCGTTTAATTGGCACACAAAATTTTTTTTTTTATTTGCGTATTGCACAAAAAGTTCGACGGTTGGACTCGAAATGTTGGATGCAGCTGATGACTGTACTAATGCGCAATACAAATAACCGTTATTTGTCCCGTTACAGTTTTCGTTTCTTCTTTGACATTCGTTTTTGTTCGAATACAGACAATTTTGAATGCTCATATAATTGGCACACATTCCTATTACCGCAGATTCTTTTGTACAGAGCACATGTTTGCTCACATTTTGCTATTACTTACTAAGTTTACATTAATTTGAAGCAGATTTAGCTAAAATGGGTAGTGGAAAAAGTTGCACTGTGGAGGAACGTAAAGTTATTTACAAACTGAAGCAATCAGGTAAAAAACCGGGTGAAATAGCGAAAATTATGGAATGCTCTCGAAAGAAGGTATACAATGCACTTGCATTGGTCGAGGAGAATACCATATTTTTAGCAGAAAATAAGATTCGTAAGCAAAGGCCACGAAAAACCGATCTTGCCATGGACAGGGCAATAGTTCTAAAGAGCAGAGGTGACCCTTTTAAGTCTGCTCTCGAAATCTGTGTAAATAAATGCTGATTATGGCGTGAACTTGTCCAGGACACTTGTAGCAAGAAGATTAAATGAAGCCTCGCTCTTTGGACGCTTCAGCAGGCGAAAACCACTGCTTTCAAAGAAAAATATTGCAAAACGCAGGCACTTTGCTAAGACCAACAAGGACAAAGATCCGTTATTTTGGAGGAACGTGTTGTGGAGCGATGAAACAAAAATAAATAGGATGGGACCCGATGGAAAAACATTAGTGCGTCGTCCAAAAGGTCAGGATCTTAATCCAAAGTACACAATTAAGTCCATAAAGCATGGAGGAGGCAGCAAACTTTGTTGGGGAGAATTTTCCTGGCACGGTGTGGGTCCGATCCTTCGAATCAATGGAATAATGGATCGATTCCAATATTTAGATATTTTAAAAAACAAAATGGAGCCATATGCATTTGAAAGCATGCCTGTCAAGTGGACATATATGCATAATAACGACCCAAAGCAATCCTCAAAAATTGTGATGAAGTGGTTGCAGGAGGAGAAAATAAAGGTTTTGGACTGGCTAGCACAAAGTCCAGACTTGAACCCAATCGAAAACCTTTGGAATGATATGAAAGTGCCAATTTCTCGAAAAAAAATTAAAAATTTTGATGATTTGTGGGAGGGTGTTCAAAAGCCTGGAATTCTATCCCCAAGGATCGGTGCCAAAAGCTATTGGAGAGTATGAGCAGCAGATGTGTAGCAGTACTCCAAAATAATGGTTACAGTACCAAGTACTAATAAAAAGAACAAATTACTAAATTAAAATAATAATAGTTTTTATTTTACAACAATTTAAATGAATCTGTGCCAATTATATGAGCAGGCAACCTTTGATTTTTTTTGAATATTTTGAAATTTTATTTTAATTTGAAATTTTTCTTCCTTATTTAAGCATAGGCTTAAAAATGCCATTTTAGTTTGTTTCTTTTCATCAACTTTTAATAAAAAAATTGTTTTTTATACGTAAAATTTGTTGTGCCAATTAGCCGTCCATAGCTGTATACGTTAGGTCTGCTACGCCTCCTTTTACCTTTTACAGAAAATTATACATATTGTGAACATGGGTTTTAAAATAAATACATGGAACATTGTGTTTGTCGGAATGTGCATAACAATCAGAAAGAGACATGTTGCTCAGTTGAGTTAGCTATTAAAAAAGTTAGTATTCAATATGAATGCATGCTGATATGCGAGGGCAAAGATGGCGTCGACGGCAATATCGCGACGCGTCGCTTTATATGTTGCGCATGTTTGATGTGTCTGTGTAGTGAGAAAAGGTGGTAAAAATAACTTGGGCAGAATTATATATTAAGAACTTGACAGTGTGGGTACATGTTTATAACGGGTTTTCAAAGCGAAGAATATTTTGCTTACGGACTTTTAATACCCACTACTCTTAGAGTAGAAGGGTATTATAGCTTTGTGCCAACCTAAAATGTTTGTAATAGGCAGAATGAGACATCTCCGACCGCATAAAGTATATATATTCTGCATCAGCATTAACAGCCGAGTCGATATAGCCATGTCCGTCTATCTGTCAGTCCGTTCGTGTGAAAACCTAGATCTCAGCAATTATAAGAGCTAGAGCTACCACATGTGGAGACAATATGTCTTAATTCTGCACGCAAATCAAGTTTATTTTGGATTTTCGCCACGCCTCCATACGCCCCCATAAATCGAAAAAAAAACGTAAATGCAAATATAGCTCTACAGCAATCATTTCTTATACATGTGATAAAAACCATCGTGCGGGCGTTTTGCGAAAGTTTCAATAAGATCGGCTGATAAATTTGGAAGATATTTAGGAAATCGTAGTGCCTTGTGAACACGTGTTTATGTCGATTTTTTCTAATGTTAGTTCCCGAGTTCAACTCCAGCAGTAGGCAACTTTTTATACCCGCTACTCGAAGAGTATAAGGGTATTATAACTTTGTGCCAACCGAAAATGTTTGTAACAGGCAGAAGGAGACATCTCCGACCGCATAAAGTATATATATTCTGAATCAGCATGAACAGCCGAGTCGATATAGCCATGTCCGTCTGTCCGTCCGTGTGAAAACCTAGATCTCAGATATTATAAGAGCTAGAGCTACCAAATTTGGTGACAATATGTGTTAATTCTGCACGCAGATCAAGTTTATTTTGGATTTTTGCCACGCCTCCATCCGCCCCCATAAATCGAAAAAAGTCGATTGTAGCTTTTTTCATTTTTTATACATATATAAAAACACCATGCGGGCATGTTGGCAAAGTTTCAATAAGATCGGCTGATAAATAAAGAAGGTATACAAGAAATAGTATTAGCCTGTTGCCATGTGCTTATGTCGGATTTTCCTAATGTTAGTACCCGAGTACCCGAGTTTTTTTTAATTTTGTGATAACTTTTTTCTTTAATTATGTGCACCGAAAATATTCATAGTGCAATTTTATCGGTCATTGCGTAAGAAATGCAGTGGTCGAGTGGTGATGGTAGTCGACTATTAAGCGAGAGGTCCGGAGTTCAACTCCTGGGTGTGCCACGGTGACTTATATTTATTTTTTTAGTATATTATATTATTTTTTATTTTATAGTGTGTTGCAAAATTCAAAATAAATTTTTAGTATATTTAAAGCCACTTAGAATCGAAAGAGACATTGAGCAGCAACACAAAAAACAAACGACAAATCTAATTAAATATGTTGAGATGTATTGTGAGGCAGCATATATGTATGTATGTATAGGCGTCTCTATCACACATTTGGCATGTGTTTTTCCGAAGAATTGCAGCGGGTATATCACAGTCGAGTCAGCTCGAATGTAGCCTTTCCGACTTGTTTTTTATACCCTTGCAGAGGGTATATTAATTTTAGCCAGAAGTTTGCAACGCACCTTAGGAGACACCTCCGACCCTATAAAGTATATATATTCTGAATCAGCATCACCAGAGGAGTCGAAAAATAGATGTCCGTCTGTCCGTCCGTCCGTCCGTCTGTTGCAACGCAAACTAGTCTCTCAGCTTTTGAGCTATCTTCATGAAACTTGGCACACATGCTTCTTATTGCTGTAGGCTGTAAATAAGTCGGAACGAGCCAGATCGGACCGATATATCGTATAGCTGTCATAGAAGTTATCGGCCGATTTTTGTTGTTTTTCAAGATATTGCAACAAGATTAAGCAAATCCTATTCTTATTACGTTCCTAATGTGCTGTCAAAATTGTATCAAAATCGGACCACTATAACATATAGCTGCCATAGGAACAATCGGCTGAAATCAGGGTTTTTGTATGCAAACCCGTTTTGTTTTTGGAAATACCGCACATTATCAATACTTTTTAATGTTATACAGTAACCCGCCCTTAGTTATTCCATTTAAATATCTAAGACGTTTATATTCTATAGCTGTTATAGGAACAATCAGTCACTCCGTCTGTCTGTTGCAACTCAAATTAGTCCCCCAGTTATTGAGCTATCTTCATGAAACTTTGCTCACAAGCTTCTTATTTCTGCCCTCTTTAAATAAGTCGGAACGGGCCAGATCGGACTGATATATCGTATAGCTGTCATGGAGCCTATCAGCCGATTTTCGTTATATTTCAAGATATAGCTATCAGGCTTACTACATCCAAATCTAAGTGTGTCACTAATAATAAAGTTCGAAATCGAACTTTTATAACTTATAATGATCAACGATCGGCCTAATGAAGGTTCATGTTGCAATTTTATGGAAATCTGAGTACTATTACATGTAGCTGTTAAACAAAAAATCATATAGCTGTTATTCAAACGCATTTTTGAATGAGAACTTTCCAAATTTAGATTTTATAACCAACAGATCCTTTACAACACAAAGACATTTCCTCATAACATTTTGTGTTAAGTATATAAGAAATCCAAAAGCATTAAAAAGGTAGAATTATTTTTTATCGAAGCAGGTGTTTGATACATAGCCTTAATGAGGTAAAAATATTGCTGTTATAATTGTTCAATAAAAACCACAGAAACCAGCAGTAATCCAAATATATTTTATATTTTGTATAACTGCAAGGGTATGAAACCTTCGGCAAGCCGAAGGTAGCCTTGCTTTCTTGTTTTAATTATGTGCACCGAAAGTATCCACAATGCAATTTTATTAGCCATTGCGTAAGAAATGCAATGGCCGAGTGGTGATTGTAGCTGACTGTTAAGCGAGAGTTCAGTGGTACAACTCCTGGGTGCGGCGACCAACCTATATTTTTTTATCGTATATATTTTTGTTTTTGCAGTGTGTTACAAAATACAAAATAAGTTTCAGGTATATTTAATGCCACAATCGAAAGAGACATTCAGCAGCAGTACAAAAAGCAAATATGATAGATATGTTGAGATGCATTGTGAGGCACCATATATTTATGTATGTATAGGCGTCTCATTCACACATGCATAATTTAAAGCGCTCTGCTGACTTATAACTGCAGAGTAATAAAAACAAAGAGAAACACCCCATAAGAATCGAGAGGAACTTGCATAGGCAAAACAAATTAGAGACGAAAAGAAATAAAAAGCAAGAACGCATTGACCACATTTGGCACGTGTTTTTCCGAAGAGTTGTAGCGGATATATCACAGTCTAGAACGCTCGACTGTAGCCATTTCGGCTTGTTTTAAGATGCGTCTCATAAATAACTTATTTTATATTCTAACTACGCTAGATGTACTCTGAAAATTCAAGGTGTCTTAGTCAATATTTCTCAGTAGACTTTTCGGTTAGTTTTTATTAAATTTACATATTTTATTTATAAATATTAATTTTAATATATGTGAACATAGAAACACAATTCTAGTATAAAATATTTTTTATTAACCAGAAAATAGTAGCATACGATCGTCTCCAGCTAGAATATTAGTTTATATAAACACTTCTCTTGTAAACATCAGCAATTATAATATCTTATAAATATTATTCTCACTTACCCACCACGTGAAATCTTGAGCAAAGGTACATGAAAATTCAAATCCATGGCCTAATGATAAAGGCACAACAATTGATAACGTCTTGTTGTGTACCCTTGCAGAAGGTATATTCATTTTTGCCAAATGTTTGCAACGCATTTTAGAAGACATCAGCGACCCTATAAAGTATACATATATATTCTGACTCAGCATTAACGGAGGTTGATATACCCATGTCCGCTGTCTGTTTGAAAACTAACTTGCAAACTTGTCTAGTTTTATATCTATTGTAGAGCTACCTTACTCCTCGGATCATTATGAATATATAAAACTTTTTATATACGATATTTACACAACATTTTGTTCGGAAAGCAAAATGTACCAGGTGTACACCTAGAATTCCGAAATTTCCTATTTGATGGCCCGACTTGAGCATTCTGTACTAAATGAATTTTTCCCCCCACTTAAATATTATTTTGATTATTACCAATAATTCTGTATAAATTCGAAAATAATAACATAACTTTCTTCCGTGTTAAAAAGGCACCTTCAGTGTCAACAAAAATTTAGTTTTGGGCTTCTTCAAATTTAAAAGAACAACTATGCAGAACCTTATCAAGCAACCCCAAAATATTCGCGAATTCGTAATTCATAAATTACAATTCATTTTTTATTTTTAACCTATGCTTTCTGTAATAACATCGTGACGTTTTAATAATTTTTCTTTTTTTTTTTTTGTTTAGGTCAATAAAGTCGTTTCGCGAACTTTTATATTTGAATCCACATTTTACATGTTCGAATGAAGCCTATTATCGCCTTGGACTAATGCTCAAATCGAATGGAGAATTTCGTACTGCATTTAAATATTTTCAGTTAGCACTTGTTGATACTGCATCTTCTACATTTTCTGATTTGCAAGGTATGTTAATTATTTAAAACTTGTATTATGTTTATTTTTAAATAACTTCTTCATGCGTGAGCATTACATATTCAGCCACTCAAAAAAATAATCCACGCTAAGTGGGAAAAATGGCCAATCTGGCGGCGCTTTTTTCATATCTAGTGGCGCTATATACAAACACCTATGCAATGACCAAGGATGAAACCCGATAAATTATGTCCTTAAATGTGTCAAAAACTGTTCTGCTTCCTTTATGAAGCATAGAACATTTTTTCTTAGCATCTAAGATAAAGGCATTTTATTTAGGTGATAGTTCACTGTGTGGTGGCCAATAAGATATCAAACAAGTGGGCCATTTACCCATAGCAATTGAGGTTTTGGAGTTGGGACAATAGATTCCAGCCTACACCCCTTGTTTAGTCTTTGACCCGTTGGTAAACCAATGGATATCGTGACGGTCACTGATGGGTTTGCTAACTTCGCAGTTCCTATGCAATTGTTACATTTGCTGATGACAGTTGTCTGCGTTATCTTTTGCCACCACACAATAGCAGCGTAAACTAGCCTGTTGACATCTCAGCTTGCTCGGTAAGTTTTGGCTTTGTCTAATTTTCATTCTCTAATTTCTGGTTCCACTGTGGAACTTTGCGGTTTGGATAAGAACAGTTTGGGGCAGATTGGCAGCAAGCTATTTCACCAATCGACTTTAAATGGCTTAGGGTCTATAGGTCTGCTTTAAAAACCACACAGGCTTTGAGGAGCTACCAGTTCGTGTTTCTGTGACAAAATAGTTCTAATGGATCACGTCTTGGCCAGGAAAGTCGAACCTGATGTGCTGATAGTCCGACAAAGAGGCTTCATCTGTGACCTGCCAGTTGACAAGCGAACTCGTTACTGAGTTGCTGATTAGGGTGAGATCTAAAACCTCCTCACTAATTGCTGTATCTAATTGACAACACAGTAGATATTATAATATTAGCATTACCATCCAGCCGAGCACAAGCGGTTTATTGTGCAAGCTGCAAAACTCCACTAGCCGTTGTATCCCTTCTGGGAGGCGTTCATCATAGCCTCCCGATAATAAATCATCTGCCGTGGCTACTTCTATAGCCGTCGCCTCCAGGTCTCTATGGATGAAGTTGGTTACTTGTTATACGGTCATTCGGTCGTAAATCAACTTACATGATCCGCATAGTCCACGGATGTGGCCACCAATCAAATATGGCTCGTGGAAAAGATTTCCTCCTCGGACACAACCCTGTACCGTCGCTTCTCTGTGCTTATCTCCTCCCCACACCGAATTGGTTACAATGTCACTTACTTCTTGAAAGTTGTTGCTATGGATACCCTTTAGCAGGTCTATGCAAAGCCAAGCCGATGCGTGTTACGCGCGGATCCCAGACAGAGCGAATGTCCACCACCTGCGTAGTTCGACTTACAATAAGGAATAGTAAGTTGTAAGTAATTAAGTATTATTCTGCAAGGGACAGAGAAGTGTAACTGGCTAACCCGGTTAATACTATCTATGTCTCCTTGGATGAGGTTAGATAGAGAAGGTAAGCTAAGTAGTAGAAGTCATAGGAAGGAAGTCTTCAATTTACATACTAGTTAAGGCCTCGTAAAGCGAAAATTAAAAAAAATTTTATTACAGATTCAATGCGGTTTTTGTGAGTAGTGTACTGGGGACACCATACGCCTGATACGTATTTTAGAATTGGACGAACAAGTGACGTGTAGAGGGTCTTTGTTACAAACTCCTCAGACCAACTCTTAATAAGCGAAGCTTCCTTGTGCCATTAGACACTGCTCATTTCGAGGTAAAAAAATCTGGACTAACATTCGATGTGGAGTGCAACAGCAGCGCCTTTCAGATAGCAGCTTTCTGGAAGCGGTTTGGAGTAGTCAGCCGAAGTGAAGTGGCTTCGTGGACACCATTTGGATCTTTTTGGACTTTTATGAAGTTCGGGCTCGGCAGTGGTGTCGTCAGCGCGCGTCCCTTTCACCTTGGCTTCGATAGCCAGAGCTAACAGCTCGGCTCAAGACCTTTGCGAGTGCTTTGATGAGCTTCTTCTCGCGGTTCTTTAAATTAACGGAAGTGTACTATCCAGTCACATTATCTGGATCGAGAGTCTGCCTCCGTATGTACTGAACTCTGGGAAGCCATGGAAGCGTCGTCAATAAAGCTGAATAAGTCACAGTCAGTTCCAGCGTCAAAGGGTAACATTTCGACGTTTTGCTGCCTGACTGAACAGCAGTTGGACAAAAGTGAGCGAGAAAAGTGTGTCCAAGAGAGTCTGTGACTTGTCCGAGGTCCCAGGTTACTAGGGTCAAAAGTCCCGTAGTATTGGGAGTGGAAATCAGCAGGCAACTGTCTTTTGCGATATGACCACCTTTTGCCTTGACTATGCAGGCATTTTGGCCCATTCATGTACAGCGGCCTTCTTCGGCACCTCGAGCCTGGTGTATTTTTTAATTCGGACCTTACTTTCCAAAATGGTCCAAAGAGAATAATCCATCGCACTAACATCTGGTGAGAGCCTTTGGGTGGACGTAATGAAGTTCGGAACGTTGTTTCTTAGCCATTCTTGGTGCCATTGACGATGCCGAGTCCTGTTGAAACATCCAAGATCAGCCACTGAAATGTTTGTCTGCCCCCGACTTCAAAATAACCTCCAGAATACTTATCTGATAATATTGTGCCTTTACCTTGACACCAGCCCGATAAAACGATTACACTTCGAGTGCCGGACACTGTAGTTGGGGGCCGTATTAGTCTAGATTGGTCTTAGTACGGAACTGAGAGGCATGAGTGAGAGTTGAGGAGTCAATGGATTCTTTTGTCTTCGTTGTGCCTGCTCCAGGTGAGCCTTCGGTTGAGATGCACTCCATTTGCTTTTGGGAGTACGGGTTTAGGGTTACCGAAGGGCAGTCTTGCCGTTTAATTGTGAATGTTTCATGCGTACATATTTGTTTGTTTATTTTGATTCGCAACTAAGTACGAAAGAGTTCAGTTTTGCTTATACAGAACATTTGGATTGACTTAAAATTGGGGAACTTCAGCGTTTATGGCGTGGTCGTCGAACATATTAAACGTGCATCTTATAGGAAAGGCTCTGTTTTAGAGTTTTAGAGATAAGATTTCAGGAGTTTGTGGGCGTTTTTGGAAGGAGATCTTCTCAAATGCTTAAAAGACATCCGAAATGTGCAATATTCTCGTTTTTCGAAAGCAATTCTTATTTCTTATGTTATTCGATTGCTGGTTCCATATTTCTCGCTCGATGTAGAGGTTATCCTAGGCTGTCATCCTAGTGATGCGAGGTGCACTCTCCATTTGAGGTGTAGAGATGCAGGCAGCTGTGGCTATGGCACTCTCCAGGTTATTTGCTGCAGATTCAATATCGGCATCAAAGTTTAGCTTTGGATTCAATTTAAAGTGTGAACTTATATATTTTCTGTATTTTAACCAGTTTGTTCTCTTTGATGTTAATCTGCTGGTCTGCTTTATAGTCTCAGTGTGTTTAAGGAGGTTCAGATTTAAAAGTTGTGTGTGGTCAGATGATAGATCCGGTAGTGATTCGGCATTAATGAGGGATCGAGAGATCCAGTGGGTGTGTTTGGCGTTGTAGTCACATGGGGACAGTATACCGCTGCGAGGTTAAGATTACCACTATCTAGTTGTACTCTTATAGATATGGCTTGCAATTGGTTGCAAACCATTTATTGCGGGGGTGTTGGATACGGTTTCTAACCAGGATTCGGGTTCCGCCATGTGCTTTTCCCTTTGGATGATTGGTTGCCTAACAAAAAACCGCTTATTTGAAAGTTGTATTTAGCAGTAAGATGTGTTTCCGACAATTGTATGACGTCTGAAAAATCTGTACTTTTTTCCTGAAAAAGAAACAAACAAAACTATCGAAACGAAATCAAGACTAGTTTTGTTTTTTGCAACGTTATAGTAGCGAGATCTATGCCCAGCTAACAAGCATCTAACAGCTGACTCTCTTGTCGCCCGTTTGCAGCGGATCAACAGCCAAGCCGATGCGAAGCTGAGGAAATAAGATCAATTATTAATTTTACATTTCATGGTTTTACATACTTACTTACTTATATCTAACAATTCAGTATAAATTCATATCTTATAATTTATTTGATACTCAATTCGTATATACCGAATTCCAGCTGCGGCAGCGGCCGTCACCGCCTTAAAGACGAATTGCTTGCCATGTTTCAAGTCATTTCGCATATTCGCGCGGCTGTTTGGTTAGATATCGTGTTAAAGGTGT
Organism: Zaprionus inermis; assembly: GCA_018151445.1. NCBI lineage: Eukaryota > Metazoa > Arthropoda > Insecta > Diptera > Drosophilidae > Zaprionus > Zaprionus inermis. The sequence continues at coordinate 65,429 of JAECXD010000541.1, forward strand.
AGTGCTCTGAGAGGAATGAATATCCACTTGACTCCCCTCTACGCAGTATAATCCTGAAGGGCTTGCTTCTGTCAGTCGAACGCTTTTTGAAGATTCTTCAGCACATTTCTCGCTCCTACAAAGTTGGTCGCATTGTCGCAGCAGTTCTCACCTGCCCGCGAACCCTTTAAATGCATTAAAAAATACGTCAGTTGATAAATCTACGAGTTCGAGCTGAAAAGTCCTTGACGCGAAACAAACAAATACAGCGACATAAGACTTTACTGGGAGTTCACGCAAAATGTAGCTTACTAAATACGGCCAACAAAAATCAACGCCGCATGCTCTAAACGGCTTACCTTTTAAACGGTTTGTCGACAAATTGATCATAATTTGGTGTAATCATTTTGGCTTGTATTTAAAGAAGTGAACGCAACTGCGAACCACTTTTGGCATGTTCTCGTGCATTTATAAGCTAAATTCGCTACCTCAAAAGTGCCGTCAGTATCTTTGAGCCAGCGTGATAATTCGTAATGTGCACATTATCTAGACGAAGAAATACCTACACAATCGCCTTCAAGGTGTATTCCAGCTTCGTCAAATGCTTGCATGAAAGGTTTTGATGAGTAAATACTTGGCTGCAAGACTTGGGATTTTTGAAGTAACTAATTTTTTGATTCAAATTTATATTCTTGCACTATTTACCAAAAGGCAAGTCGACTTTCGAAGACTATATACTGTTTCTACTTTATTTTCATACCGTGTACATATGTAGTTGCGGCATCCGCAGGTGTCACTCAATGCGTCTGCAAAGCTATGAATTTGCAGTTGATAATATTATGTATCTATAAACGGCATCCATTCTGTATGTAGAAAGGCAGGAATTGTCTCGTTGAACATTTGAAACAGAATTTTTTGCATTGCGACAAGTGGAATCCAAGGGGATCAAAAAGTCGAGATGCAACTGAGAGAATGTCTATTGTCTATTGAAAACCTCCTAACAATAAAACTTCTTTAACTTGCACGCAAGTTTCTTTGAGACCTTCAAAAGTGTCAGACCTTCAATCTTTAATGACAGCTGCTCGAGATAGAAAAGAATTTCGAGGAAAGAGTACTTCATTTCTAGATAGGTAGGACAAAATTTCAAACTTTAGGCATGCAACATTGGAAGCGTTAGAAAAAAGAAAGTAAAGTGTCATGTCTTAAGACGCATTAATTTGGAATGTAATACATGCGATCAAGATCTCTATACTCTTCCATAAAGGTGATACATGTAGAAAGTTCATTGTCTTTACATAACTTGCGTTCCACTTGATGATAACGCCTTTTAGCAGTTTAAATGGACGTGTCAAGTGTACTAGCATTCTTTTTAAATTAGAACCTAACTTGAAATCGGCCCGAAGACAATCGTTGTACAGTGCGAATAGAGTTATTTTCACATACTCTTGGTTCAGCTGTTCGATGTGCAGCTTTTGACTTATCTTGGGTTCTTTCCCAAAATCGCTACACCAGTGAGTCCAGAGAACATTCCATTTTTTGAGCTGCCATGTTACAGCTCAATTGTCGATGAATCAACTCACCGCTTTATTAGCCAGATACAAACCAACCAAATAAGGTTTTAGATTGAAGAAAGCAAAATGCGGATACCTTATGTTTGATCGATGTAGTAAATTTATTTACAGTTACCACGCTTAGTGAAGACTTTGCTCGCTGCTATCGTAATTTTTTGGCCAAAGATTCCGACATGATCTGCGATCCTGAATCTAACAGTACACTGGCCACGAACTTGGCCAAATCGATATTTGACCTTGACAATAGCCGTAGCTTAAATAACCTGATCAGTACTGAACACGTGACCAGAGCAGGCCTCAGACGATAATAATTGCGGCGCATTAGGAAGTTGAGATTTTGGCTCATATCTATGTATTCAGCAAGGAATGGTGTGACTTAGCGAACACCCGAGACATTGTAGCCATACAATTTGATATCATATGACCGCTACACAATTATGCACAGCAAGCTAAAGGATGGATACGACCCTATTTCCTGTTACTGCATCTGACAATAATTGGGACCTATTTTCTTAACATGTTTTCGTGATTCCTGTTGACTTGCTCTTCTTTGCCTTCGCAAAGAGTGCATTGGCACGGTCAAACCAAGAAGGTAGATTGTCATAATCAAGTTGTTCTTCGTAACGAGACTTGGTCGCATGCTCTACCATGGATATAACCATATGGATAACACAGCGCCACAAAATAAAAAAAAATTTTGATCTGGGTTTAAAATTCTGATCTGGCCATGCGATATATGTTTATACCCGCTACTCGTAGAAAAGAAGGGTATTATAGATTTGTGCCAACCAAAAATAACCAAAAACCCCATAAATCGAAACAAATCGATTGTAGCAGCAAATATAGCTTTACAGCAATGCAATTTTATCGGTCATTGCGTAAGAAATGCAGTAGCCGAGTGGTGATGTTAGTCGACTATTATGCGAGAGGTTTGGAGTTCAACTCCTAGGTGCGGCGACCGACTTATATTTTTTTTATCGTATTGTATCTGTCGAAGAGTTATCAGGATGCCCTTCTTCCTCTTCACTACTCTCGTTATTGTCTGCGTAACGTTTTCTAGCGCGTGAGCGAGGCATGTCTGTTATGCGCAATGATCGCAATGATCGAAAACTGACTGTACAATCTCCTTTACACAAAAATCGTATAAGGTAGAGTAATTTGGAGAGTTATTCTACGCTGCATACACTAATACCAATGCACACTTTGCATTTTTCTGTGTGCTTCTCTTTTTCGTACAGACATCTACTTCCCCCCGCTTCTACCCGCGACCAGACTACGTTCGGCAGAAACTATAACGGTTGTCTACCGCGCATCAGAATAGAAAGGCGCCTACATGGCGCGTGCCAAGCAGAAACACGAAATTGCTAGAAATGTCATTAATTTTTTTTTTTTTTTTCAAAATATAAGGTTATTTTTCATTCTTTATTACTTTAAAGCAAATCAATACATAAATTTTAAACATTTCATTTATTACATTTAAGCCATGAGATCCGGATTTCCATCAGCTTTCAATCAATCATAAATGTATCTTCGTCACACATAAATCGTTAACGTTCTTGATTTCCAATACATTTTTCTACAAGCGCACAGTTTTTCAAACCGGCCAGTCTATCTCTTGTTAGTCAAGCTCACAGCTTAGAACTCGACAATCCGGCCAACATACATGGCTCTCAGTTGACGCAGTCTATAAGCCGGCCAACAAACTCACACCACCAACCGTTACCAAATTTAAACTTAACTGTACAAAATGGCGAACCACACAACTGGGTCGTCCATGTGGTAGAGAATGTCGCATTTGTAATAGGTTCGGACGTTTACAAATTCTTAGTCATTCTCAAGATCACAGCCCTCACTGGCTTGATCACTGGCGTCTTCTGCGCTTTCATCTTCAAACACTGTGGTAATCCTCTTCTCAGGCATACATCGTAAAGATTCATGAGAATATTTATAAGTTTGGTTATTATTTAATGCTTTGAATTTATATCGATCTCCTGGTAATACTTCGTCCACTACAAATGGACCTTTAAACTTAGGATCTAGTTTGATCTGGTGACGCTCTTCATTTTTAAGCAAAACATGGTCTCCTACTTTGTGTCTTACAATAGAAGCTTTACTTATATCGAATCTAGCTTTATCAATTTTGGCATTCTTTTCCATGTTACGTTTTGCAATTTCTCTAACTGAGCCAACATCGACAATATTTTCTTCATTTACAACTGTTGTAAGACCAAATGCCCTTGCTTCTTCGCCAATAAGTATCTCTAATGGTCTGACATTAGTAACTCTATTGGGTGTGCTATTAAGAGCCAGCTGAATCTCATGTAAAGAATCCTGCCAAGATCCTGGACCAGTTTCAGCCGCAGTCAGCATGCACTCTAGAGTACTCATGACTCGCTCCACTTGGCCATTGGCACGACTAGCACCTGTGGCAATTAAATGTAAATCCATTTTCTGTGCTGAGCAGAAATCACGGAATGCTGAACTAGCAAAACTACGACCTTGATCAGCGATAAGTGGGGAGGGGACACCGAATATTGATATAACAGACCACACTGCCTTAATGCAACTATCAGTGTCTATTTTCGTAGTATGAGAGAGATAGACAAATTTGGTAAATGCGTCTATCAACACAATTATATACTCCTTCTGGTCACTTTTTCCGCTAAGTTATCTGTAATATCTACATGAACCGTATGCCACGGGATGTCGATTTTAGGAATAGGATGCAGTTCGGATTGTATTTTGCCAGACAGAGGTTTTGACAATCTACAAGTGATACAGTTGTCCATAAATTGGCGAACGTATTTAGACATTTTATCGAACCAATAGAACTCGTTCATTTTCTCAAGAGTTTTCTCCCACCCGAGATGCAAAATTGACCCGTGTACGTTGGGATTATGGGCAGTCATCGAGTCTTTCCATTTCTTAGAATTTTTCGGTATAGAGTTCCAGACCGTATTTCGTAAGTTTTGGCCAAATCCTCGGACAATTCATCATTACGCAATGTAGAGATAATGGAAGATGTTTCTTCGTCTCTTTGCTGTTCAGCCAACAACCAGTTGTCGGATATTTCTGGCAGATTGATATATCTTTCGACTACGCCCATGGAATTCTTGACAACCGGATTCCGAGACAGAAAGTCAAATTGTGGTCGAATATAGTAAGGACGGGTTCATTAGTTAAAGTACATATTACTTTTTGCCGTATTTGCTCATGCTCCAATTCCCACACAAATGACTTGCTCCTTGAAGGCTGTAAAGAGGTTTCATCAGTTGTGAAAACTTGGCTACAAATTGTCGAAAATATGAAACTAGCCCAATAAATTGTCTCAACTGAGTGACGGACTGCAGGGGTGGCAAATTCAAAAGGGCTCGAATTTTCCTGGGATTGGGTTGAATCTCACCTGCCTTAACCTCGAAACCCAAATATTCAACACAAGACTTTAGAAAGGAACATTTTGAAATATTAAAAGAAAATCCAGCATGCGTAAGTGTTTGCAATATTATTCGCAATCTACCAAAAGCTTCTTCTTTCACCTAAAGCACGATTAACAGCTCTTTGGAATACAGAAGGCGCATTTTTTAGACCGAATGACATAGTCAAGTATTTGTACTAGCCTCGCTTGCCATGTCTATACAGCTGAAAACCCTAGCACCATTAAGCCTAGCTATTTTCTCGGAAATTAGCGGCAAAGGGTACTTGTTGGAAACGGTATTTGCATTTAGCTCTCTATAATCAATGCAGAGTCGGTCAGTACCATTTTTTTTTTTTTTTTTTGACAAGAAACATTGGGCTCGTAAAGGGGGAGGAACTGGGTCTAATAATGTTTGATGCCAACAGCTGTTGAATTAAATGCCGAACTTTTTCCTTTTCCTGTACACTCAACCTATATGAGCGCCTTTGAACAGTCTTATTTTGATCGTTCAAGCGAATTTCTAACTGTCCCGTAGTCACACGGTTTTGTGGAATTCCATTTATGATTGACCTGAATATTCTTGTAGTATTGACAACAATTGGTCTCTATCAGGTCCATGCAGATCGGTGTCAACATTAGCCAATTCAGGATACTTTTCGGAAACTTCAGGCAATATAGATTTTTCGTTAAACATAGTAAGTGATTTTGATGTTATTGTCACACCGACTCCCTGGCTCAAAATATCTCGACCAATCAGAGCGTCATACAACAATATTTCATATGAACGTTCACACATCAGAACATTGGCCAATATCTGTAAAGTGCTACAAATTGTATTGCCACCAAGACCCCTTAAAATAACTACGTTGTCCATTCTGAATCCAGATAGTCTCAGCGAAGTAGCCTCCTTGATGAGTGAACACTCGGCTCCAGAATCAAAACAAAATTGGAACAACTCACCAGATTGAGAAAACGTTCCTACACGCTAAAACGGTATAGATATTGACATCTTTTACAATGTTGTTTTTGCTAGACGACGAACGCTCCTAACGATCAGAACATACTGTAGAGATGTGTCCAGCTTTTCCGCAGTTGAAACAAGTCAAAGTAGACCGGTCTTTCCCTGATGGTTGCTTGCCGGGTTGCTGAACGTGCACTGCCATTGTTTTTGATCGACAATCCGCCTTTTTGTGTCCAGGTTTTCCGCAGTTGTGACACTTGAAGTAGGGCTTAGCTCGTTTTCCTGGCGGCTCTGATGTACCATCGTTTGGAAGGTGGCTCGGTCTAGCGTCAAATGAATAGGCCTTGAGTTCTTGGTGCAGCTGGTTCCGAGTGTTGATGTCGGAAGTGAAAACTAAACGCCGGAAACGCTTGTCAATTCCAGCCACATGCGCCAGTGTAATGGACACTGCGATTTGCTCCACACTCAGCGTATTCCATTTGGCCATAAGCGAAGTAACCATTCGGCTTCCATATAACGAAAGGAACTCGCCTTCCGCAGGGCGTCCATTAAGCAGACTCATAACTGCTGCCGCTAATGTTTCTGCAAAATGTTGCAGAAACAATTCTCGGAACTGTGTCCATGATATACCAGGAAAGCAAGTCTGTGACAGCCAATGAGACGCGCTTCCTTCCAGTAATTTGCTGAGGGTCATCACAAGAGCGCTGCCTTCCATTTAGTTTTCAGACAAGATGTAGTCCACCGTTGAACACCAGGATTGAGCGTCTGATCCCGTACGTTCAGGATTAAACCTGGGCAATTCCACAGCAAACGATTCTTTTGGCTCTCTTTGTGAGTGTTGCACTTGTTTCAAAAGTTCAGAATAATGTCGATTTTGCGACTCCAAAATTGCCAGTAAACTATGTTCATTGTTCAATGTAGGTATAGGCGATCCCACTTCTGATGTCGAAGAGTCATCAGGATGCCCTTCTTCCTCTTCACTACTCTCGTTATTGTCTGCGCAACGTTTTCTAGCGCGTGAGCGAGGAGTGTCTGTTATGCGCAATGATCGAAAACTGACTGTACAATCTCCTTTACACAAAAATCGTATAAGGTAGAGTAATTTGGAGAGTTATTCTACGCTGCATACACTAATACCAATGCACACTTTGCATTTTTCTGTGTGCTTCTCTTTTTCGTACAGACATCTACTTCCCCCCGCTTCTACCCGCGACCAGACTACGTTCGGCAGAAACTATAACGGTTGTCTACCGCGCATCAGAATAGAAAGGCGCCTACATGGCGCGTGCCAAGCAGAAACACGAAATTGCTAGAAATGTCATTAAATTTTTTTTTTTTTTTTCAAAATAAAAGGTTATTCTTCATTCTTTATTACTTTAAAGCAAATCAATACATAAATTTTAAACATTTCATTTATTACATTTAAGCCATGAGATCCGGATTTCCATCAGCTTTCAATCAATCATAAATGTATCTTCGTCACACATAAATCGTTAACGTTCTTGATTTCCAATACATTTTTCTACAAGCGCACAGTTTTTCAAACCGGCCAGTCTATCTCTTGTTAGTCAAGCTCACAGCTTAGAACTCGACAATCCGGCCAACATACATGGCTCTCAGTTGACGCAGTCTATAAGCCGGCCAACTAACTCACACCACCAACCGTTACCAAATTTAAACTTAACTGTACAAAATGGCGAACCACACAACTGGGTCGTTCATGAGAATATTTATAAGTTTGGTTATTATTTAATGCTTTGAATTTATATCGATCTCCTGGTAATACTTCGTCCACTACAAATGGACCTTTAAACTTAGGATCTAGTTTGATCTGGTGACGCTCTTCATTTTTAAGCAAAACATGGTCTCCTACTTTGTGTCTTACAATAGAAGCTTTACTTATATCGAATCTAGCTTTATCAATTTTGGCATTCTTTTCCATGTTACGTTTTGCAATTTCTCTAACTGAGCCAACATCGACAATATTTTCTTCATTTACAACTGTTGTAAGACCAAATGCCCTTGCTTCTTCGCCAATAAGTATCTCTAATGGTCTGACATTAGTAACTCTATTGGGTGTGCTATTAAGAGCCAGCTGAATCTCATGTAAAGAATCCTGCCAAGATCCTGGACCAGTTTCAGCCGCAGTCAGCATGCACTCTAGAGTACTCATGACTCGCTCCACTTGGCCATTGGCACGACTAGCACCTGTGGCAATTAAATGTAAATCCATTTTCTGTGCTGAGCAGAAATCACGGAATGCTGAACTAGCAAAACTACGACCTTGATCAGCGATAAGTGGGGAGGGGACACCGAATAATGATGTAACAGACCACACTGCCTTAATGCAACTATCAGTGTCTAACTTCGTAGTATGAGAGAGAAAGACAAATTTGGTAAATGCGTCTATCAACACAATTATATACTCCTTCTGTTCACTTTTTCCGCTAAGTTATCTGTAATATCCACATGAACCGTATGCCACGGGATGTCGATTTTAGGAATAGGATGCAGTTCGGATTGTATTTTGCCAGACGGAGGTTTGGACAATCTACATGTGATACAGTTGTCCACAAATTGGCGAACGTATTTAGACATTTTATCGAACCAATAGAACTCGTTCATTTTCTCAAGAGTTTTCTCCCACCCGAGATGCAAAATTGACCCGTGTACGTTGGGATTATGGGCAGTCATCGAGTCTTTCCATTTCTTAGAATTTTTCGGTATAGAGTTCCAGACCGTATTTCGTAAGTTTTGGCCAAATCCTCGGACAATTCATCATTACGCAATGTAGAGATAATAGAAGATGTTTCTTCGTCTCTTTGCTGTTCAGCCAACAACCAGTTGTCGGATATTTCTGGCAGATTGATATATCTTTCGACTACGCCCATGGAATTCTTGACAACCGGATTCCGAGACAGAAAGTCAAATTGTGGTCGAATATAGTAAGGCCGGGTTCATTAGTGAAAGTACATATTACTTTTTGCCGTATTTGCTCATGCTCCAATTCCCACACAAATGACTTGCTCCTTGAAGGCTGTAAAGAGGTTTCATCAGTTGTGAAAACTTGGCTACAAATTGTCGAAAATATGAAACTAGCCCAATAAATTGTCTCAACTGAGTGACGGACTGCAGGGGTGGCAAATTCAAAAGGGCTCGAATTTTCCTGGGATTGGGTTGAATCTCACCTGCCTTAACCTCGAATCCCAAATATTCAACACAAGACTTTAGAAAGGAACATTTTGAAATATTAAAAGAAAATCCAGCATGCGTAAGTGTTTGCAATATTATTCGCAATCTACCAAAAGCTTCTTCTTTCACCTAAAGCACGATTAACAGCTCTTTGGAATACAGAAGGCGCATTTTTTAGACCGAATGACATAGTCAAGTATTTGTACTAGCCTCGCTTGCCATGTCTATACAGCTGAAAACCCTAGCACCATAAAGCCTAGCTATTTTCTCGGAAATTAGCGGCAAAGGGTACTTGTTGGAAACGGTATTTGCATTTAGCTCTCTATAATCAACGCAGAGTCGGTCAGTACCATTTTTTTTTTTTTTTTGACAAGAAACATTGGGCTCGTAAAGGGGGAGGAACTGGGTCTAATAATGTTTGATGCCAACAGCTGTTGAATTAAATGCCGAACTTTTTCCTTTTCCTGTACACTCAACCTATATGAGCGCCTTTGAACATTCTTATTTTGATCGTTCAAGCGAATTTCTAACTGTCCCGTAGTCACACGGTTTTGTGGAATTCCATTTATGATTGACCAGAATATTCTTGTAGTATTGACAACAATTGGTCTCTATCAGGTCCATGCAGATCGGTGTCAACATTAGCCAATTCAGGATTCTTTTCGGAAACTTCAGGCAATATAGATTTTTCGTTAAACATAGTAAGTGATTTTGATGTTATTGTCACACCGACTCCCTGGCTCAAAATATCTCGACCAATCAGAGCGTCATACAACAATATTTCATATGAACGTTCACACATCAGAACATTGGCCAATATCTGTAAAGTGCTAAAAATAGTATTGCCACCAAGACCCCTTAAAATAACTACGTTGTCCATTCTGAATCCAGATAGTCTCAGCGAAGTAGCCTCCTTGATGAGTGAACACTCGGCTCCAGAATCAAAACAAAATTGGAACAACTCACCAGATTGAGAAAACGTTCCTACACGCTAAAACGGTATAGATATTGACATCTTTTACAATGTTGTTTTTGCTAGACGACGAACGCTCCTAACGATCAGAACATACTGTAGAGATGTGTCCAGCTTTTCCGCAGTTGAAACAAGTCAAAGTAGACCGGTCTTTCCCTGATGGTTGCTTGCCGGGTTGCTGAACGTGCACTGCCATTGTTTTTGATCGACAATCCGCCTTTTTGTGTCCAGGTTTTCCGCAGTTGTGACACTTGAAGTAGGGCTTAGCTCGTTTTCCTGGCGGCTCTGATGTACCATCGTTTGGAAGGTGGCTCGGTCTAGCGTCAAATGAATAGGCCTTGAGTTCTTGGTGCAGCTGGTTCCGAGTGTTGATGTCGGAAGTGAAAACTAAACGCCGGAAACGCTTGTCAATTCCAGCCACATGCGCCAGTGTAATGGACACTGCGATTTGCTCCACACTCAGCGTATTCCATTTGGCCATAAGCGAAGTAACCATTCGGCTTCCATATAACGAAAGGAACTCGCCTTCCGCAGGGCGTCCATTAAGCAGACTCATAACTGCTGCCGCTAATGTTTCTGCAAAATGTTGCAGAAACAATTCTCGGAACTGTGTCCATGATATACCAGGAAAGCAAGTCTGTGACAGCCAATGAGACGCGCTTCCTTCCAGTAATTTGCTGAGGGTCATCACAAGAGCGCTGCCTTCCATTTAGTTTTCAGACAAGATGTAGTCCACCGTTGAACACCAGGATTGAGCGTCTGATCCCGTACGTTCAGGATTAAACCTGGGCAATTCCACAGCAAACGATTCTTTTGGCTCTCTTTGTGAGTGTTGCACTTGTTTCAAAAGTTCAGAATAATGTCGATTTTGCGACTCCAAAATTGCCAGTAAACTATGTTCATTGTTCAATGTAGGTATAGGCGATCCCACTTCTGATGTCGAAGAGTCATCAGGATGCCCTTCTTCCTCTTCACTACTCTCGTTATTGTCTGCGCAACGTTTTCTAGCGCGTGAGCGAGGAGTGTCTGTTATGCGCAATGATCGAAAACTGACTGTACAATCTCCTTTACACAAAAATCGTATAAGGTAGAGTAATTTGGAGAGTTATTCTACGCTGCATACACTAATACCAATGCACACTTTGCATTTTTCTGTGTGCTTCTCTTTTTCGTACAGACATCTACTTCCCCCCGCTTCTACCCGCGACCAGACTACGTTCGGCAGAAACTATAACGGTTGTCTACCGCGCATCAGAATAGAAAGGCGCCTACATGGCGCGTGCCAAGCAGAAACACGAAATTGCTAGAAATGTCATTAAATTTTTTTTTTTTCAAAATATAAGGTTATTCTTCATTCTTTATTACTTTAAAGCAAATCAATACATAAATTTTAAACATTTCATTTATTACATTTAAGCCATGAGATCCGGATTTCCATCAGCTTTCAATCAATCATAAATGTATCTTCGTCACACATAAATCGTTAACGTTCTTGATTTCCAATACATTTTTCTACAAGCGCACAGTTTTTCAAACCGGCCAGTCTATCTCTTGTTAGTCAAGCTCACAGCTTAGAACTCGACAATCCGGCCAACATACATGGCTCTCAGTTGACGCAGTCTATAAGCCTGCCAACTAACTCATACCACCAACCGTTACCAAATTTAAACTTAACTGTACAAAATGGCGAACCACACAACTGGGTCGTCCATGTGGTAGAGAATGTCGCATTTGTAATAGGTTCGGACGTTTACAAATTCTTAGTCATTCTCAAGATCACAGCCCTCACTGGCTTGATCACTGGCGTCTTCTGCGCTTTCATCTTCAAACACTGTGGTAATGCTCTTCTCAGGCATACATCGTAAAGATTCATGAGAATATTTATAAGTTTGGTTATTATTTAATGCTTTGAATTTATATCGATCTCCTGGTAATACTTCGTCCACTACAAATGGACCTTTAAACTTAGGATCTAGTTTGATCTGGTGACGCTCTTCATTTTTAAGCAAAACATGGTCTCCTACTTTGTGTCTTACAATAGAAGCTTTACTTATATCGAATCTAGCTTTATCAATTTTGGCATTCTTTTCCATGTTACGTTTTGCAATTTCTCTAACTGAGCCAACATCGACAATATTTTCTTCATTTACAACTGTTGTAAGACCAAATGCCCTTGCTTCTTCGCCAATAAGTATCTCTAATGGTCTGACATTAGTAACTCTATTGGGTGTGCTATTAAGAGCCAGCTGAATCTCATGTAAAGAATCCTGCCAAGATCCTGGACCAGTTTCAGCCGCAGTCAGCATGCACTCTAGAGTACTCATGACTCGCTCCACTTGGCCATTGGCACGAATAGCACCTGTGGCAATTAAATGTAAATCCATTTTCTGTGCTGAGCAGAAATCACGGAATGCTGAACTAGCAAAACTACGACCTTGATCAGCGATAAGTGGGGAGGGGACACCGAATAATGATATAACAGACCACACTGCCTTAATGCAACTATCAGTGTCTATTTTCGTAGTATGAGAGAGATAGACAAATTTGGTAAATGCGTCTATCAACACAATTATATACTCCTTCTGGTCACTTTTTCCGCTAAGTTATCTGTAATATCTACATGAACCGTATGCCACGAGATGTCGATTTTAGGAATAGGATGCAGTTCGGATTGTATTTTGCCAGACGGAGGTTTTGACAATCTACAAGTGATACAGTTGTCCATAAATTGGCGAACGTATTTAGACATTTTATCGAACCAATAGAACTCGTTCATTTTCTCAAGAGTTTTCTCCCACCCGAGATGCAAAATTGACCCGTGTACGTTGGGATTATGGGCAGTCATCGAGTCTTTCCATTTCTTAGAATTTTTCGGTATAGAGTTCCAGACCGTATTTCGTAAGTTTTGGCCAAATCCTCGGACAATTCATCATTACGCAATGTAGAGATAATAGAAGATGTTTCTTCGTCTCTTTGCTGTTCAGCCAACAACCAGTTGTCGGATATTTCTGGCAGATTGATATATCTTTCGACTACGCCCATGGAATTCTTGACAACCGGATTCCGAGACAGAAAGTCAAATTGTGGTCGAATATAGTAAGGACGGGTTCATTAGTTAAAGTACATATTACTTTTTGCCGTATTTGCTCATGCTCCAATTCCCACACAAATGACTTGCTCCTTGAAGGCTGTAAAGAGGTTTCATCAGTTGTGAAAACTTGGCTACAAATTGTCGAAAATATGAAACTAGCCCAATAAATTGTCTCAACTGAGTGACGGACTGCAGGGGTGGCAAATTCAAAAGGGCTCGAATTTTCCTGGGATTGGGTTGAATCTCACCTGCCTTAACCTCGAAACCCAAATATTCAACACAAGACTTTAGAAAGGAACATTTTGAAATATTAAAAGAAAATCCAGCATGCGTAAGTGTTTGCAATATTATTCGCAATCTACCAAAAGCTTCTTCTTTCACCTAAAGCACGATTAACAGCTCTTTGGAATACAGAAGGCGCATTTTTTTAGACCGAATGACATAGTCAAGTATTTGTACTAGCCTCGCTTGCCATGTCTATACAGCTGAAAAACCTAGCACCATTAAGCCTAGCTATTTTCTCGGAAATTAGCGGCAAAGGGTACTTGTTGGAAACGGTATTTGCATTTAGCTCTCTATAATCAATGCAGAGTCGGTCAGTACCATTTTTTTTTTTTTTTGACAAGAAACATTGGGCTCGTAAAGGGGGAGGAACTGGGTCTAATAATGTTTGATGCCAACAGCTGTTGAATTAAATGCCGAACTTTTTCCTTTTCCTGTACACTCAACCTATATGAGCGCCTTTGAACAGTCTTATTTTGATCGTTCAAGCGAATTTCTAACTGTCCCGTAGTCACATGGTTTTGTGGAATTCCAATTATGATTGACCTGAATATTCTTGTAGTATTGACAACAATTGGTCTCTATCAGGTCCATGCAGATCGGTGTCAACATTAGCCAATTCAGGATTCTTTTCGGAAACTTCAGGCAATATAGATTTTTCGTTAAACATAGTAAGAGATTTTGATGTTATTGTCACACCGACTCCCTGGCTCAAAATATCTCGACCAATCAGAGCGTCATACAACAATATTTCATATGAACGTTCACACATCAGAACATTGGCCAATATCTTAAAATAACTACGTTGTCCATTCTGAATCCAGATAGTCTCAGCGAAGTAGCCTCCTTGATGAGTGAACACTCGGCTCCAGAATCAAAACAAAATTGGAACGACTCACCAGATTGAGAAAACGTTCCTACAGGCTAAAACGGTATAGATGTTGACATCTTTTACAATGTTGTTTTTGCTAGACGACGAACGCTCCTAACGATCAGAACATACTGTAGAGATGTGTCCAGCTTTTCCGCAGTTGAAACAAGTCAAAGTAGACCGGTCTTTCCCTGATGGTTGCTTGCCGGGTTGCTGAACGTGCACTGCCATTGTTTTTGATCGACAATCCGCCTTTTTGTGACCAGGTTTTCCGCAGTTGTGACACTTGAAGTAGGGCTTAGCTCGTTTTCCTGGCGGCTCTGATGTACCATCGTTTGGAAGGTGGCTCGGTCTAGCGTCAAATGAATAGGCCTTGAGTTCTTGGTGCAGCTGGTTCCGAGTGTTGATGTCGGAAGTGAAAACTAAACGCCGGAAACGCTTGTCAATTCCTGCCACATGCGCCAGTGTAATGGACACTGCGATTTGCTCCACACTCAGCGTATTCCATTTGGCCATAAGCGAAGTAACCATTCGGCTTCCATATAACGAAAGGAACTCGCCTTCCGCAGGGCTCATAACTGCTCCCGCTAATGTTTCTGCAAAATGTTGCAGAAACAATTCTCGGAACTGTGTCCATGATATACCAGGAAAGCAAGTCTGTGACAGCCAATGAGACGCGCTTCCTTCCAGTGATTTGCTGAGGGTCATCACAAGAGCGCTGCCTTCCATTTAGTTTTCAGACAAGATGTAGTCCACCGTTGAACACCAGGATTGAGCGTCTGATCCCGTACGTTCAGGATTAAACCTGGGCAATTCCACAGCAAACGATTCTTTTGGCTCTCTTTGTGAGTGTTGCACTTGTTTCAAAAGTTCAGAATAATGTCGATTTTGCGACTCCAAAATTGCCAGCAAACTATTTTCATTGTTCAATGTAGGTATAGGCGATCCCACTTCTGATGTCGAAGAGTCATCAGGATGCCCTTCTTCCTCTTCACTACTCTCGTTATTGTCTGCGCAACGTTTTCTAGCGCGTGAGCGAGGAATGTCTGTTATGCGCAATGATCGAAAACTGACTGTACAATCTCCTTTACACAAAAATCGTATAAGGTAGAGTAATTTGGAGAGTTATTCTACGCTGCATACACTAATACCAATGCACACTTTGCATTTTTCTGTGTGCTTCTCTTTTTCGTACAGACATCTACTTCCCCCCGCTTCTACCCGCGACCAGACTACGTTCGGCAGAAACTATAACGGTTGTCTACCTCGCATCAGAATAGAAAGGCGCCTACATGGCGCGTGCCAAGCAGAAACACGAAATTGCTAGAAATGTCATTAAATTTTTTTTTTTTTTCAAAATATAAGGTTATTCTTCATTCTTTATTACTTTAAAGCAAATCAATACATAAATTTTAAACATTTCATTTATTACATTCTTCTTCTTGATTCCTTGATTCTTGATTTCCAATACATTTTTCTACAAGCGCACAGTTTTTCAAACCGGCCAGTCTATCTCTTGTTAGTCAAGCTCACAGCTTAGAACTCGACAATCCGGCCAACATACATGGCTCTCAGTTGACGCAGCCTATAAGCCGGCCAACTAACTCACACCACCAACCGTTACCAAATTTAAACTTAACTGTACAAAATGGCGAACCACACAACTGGGTCGTCCATGTGGTAGAGAATGTCGCATTTGTAATAGGTTCGGACGTTTACAAATTCTTAGTCATTCTCAAGATCACAGCCCTCACTGGCTTGATCACTGGCGTCTTCTGCGCTTTCATCTTCAAACACTGTGGTAATCCTCTTCTCAGGCATACATCGTAAAGATTCATGAGAATATTTATAAGTTTGGTTATTATTTAATGCTTTGAATTTATATCGATCTCCTGGTAATACTTAAATATCTCGACCAATCAGAGCGTCATACAACAATATTTCATATGAACGTTCACACATCAGAACATTGGCCAATATCTTAAAATAACTACGTTTTCCATTCTGAATCCAGATAGTCTCAGCGAAGTAGCCTCCTTGATGAGTGAACACTCGGCTCCAGAATCAAAACAAAATTGGAACGACTCACCAGATTGAGAAAACGTTCCTACAGGCTAAAACGGTATAGATGTTGACATCTTTTACAATGTTGTTTTTGCTAGACGACGAACGCTCCTAACGATCAGAACATACTGTAGAGATGTGTCCAGCTTTTCCGCAGTTGAAACAAGTCAAAGTAGACCGGTCTTTCCCTGATGGTTGCTTGCCGGGTTGCTGAACGTGCACTGCCATTGTTTTTGATCGACAATCCGCCTTTTTGTGACCAGGTTTTCCGCAGTTGTGACACTTGAAGTAGGGCTTAGCTCGTTTTCCTGGCGGCTCTGATGTACCATCGTTTGGAAGGTGGCTCGGTCTAGCGTCAAATGAATAGGCCTTTAGTTCTTGGTGCAGCTGGTTCCGAGTGTTGATGTCGGAAGTGAAAACTAAACGCCGGAAACGCTTGTCAATTCCAGCCACATGCGCCAGTGTAATGGACACTGCGATTTGCTCCACACTCAGCGTCTTCCATTTGGCCATAAGCGAAGTAACCATTCGGCTTCCATATAACGAAAGGAACTCGCCTTCCGCAGGGCTTCCATTAAGCAGACTCATAACTGCTTCCGCTAATGTTTCTGCAAAATGTTGCAGAAACAATTCTCGGAACTGTGTCCATGATATACCAGGAAAGCAAGTCTGTGACAGCCAATGAGACGCGCTTCCTTCCAGTGATTTGCTGAGGGTCATCACAAGAGCGCTGCCTTCCATTTAGTTTTCAGACAAGATGTAGTCCACCGTTGAACACCAGGATTGAGCGTCTGATCCCGTACGTTCAGGATTAAACCTGGGCAATTCCACAGCAAACGAATCTTTTGGCTCTCTTTGTGAGTGTTGCACTTGTTTCAAAAGTTCAGAAAAATGTCGATTTTGCGACTCCAAAATTGCCAGCAAACTATTTTCATTGTTCAATGTAGGTATAGGCGATCCCACTTCTGATGTCGAAGAGTCATCAGGATGCGCTTCTTCCTCTTCACTACTCTCGTTATTGTCTGCGCAACGTTTTCTAGCGCGTGAGCGAGGAATGTCTGTTATGCGCAATGATCGAAAACTGACTGTACAATCTCTTTTACACAAAAATCGTATAAGGTAGAGTAATTTGGAGAGTTATTCTACGCTGCATACACTAATACCAATGCACACTTTGCATTTTTCTGTGTGCTTCTCTTTTTCGTACAGACATCTACTTCCCCCCGCTCCTACCCGCGACCAGACTACGTTCGGCAGAAACTCTAACGGTTGTCTGCCGCGCATCAAAAGAATAGAATAGAAATAGTTAAATTTAAATGTTCTGCTACATATCTTATATTTTTTTTATTTTACAGTGTGTTGCAAATTAAGTTTTTAGTATTTAAAGCTGCATAAAATCGAAATAGACATTGAGCAGCAATACAAAAAAAAAACGATAAATCTGATTAGATATGTTGAGATGTTTGGCACCATATATGTATAGGCGTCTCTTCAACACATGCATAATTTCTGCTAAGTTATAACTGAAAAGTAATAAAAGCATTGGCAGAACAAATTAGAGACGGAAAGAAATAAAAATCAAGAACGCATTGTTCTCATTTGGAACGTGTTTTTCCGAAGAGTTGTAGCGGGTATATCATAGTCGAGTATGCTCGACTGTAGCCTTTCCGACTTGTTTCTCTTGTATTTTTCACTTAACCTCATAAAACATAAACAATTTTCAAAGCGCCAAAAATAATGGGGGCATGACCTATTCATGCGATATATATTTTTGGACCTCTTTAACCTGTATCCGAAGTCAAAACATTCCTAGCACGCTTAAAGTAAAATATAGCCAACGCTATGATAACACGCCCCACAAAATAAAAAAATGTCATGATCTGGGTATGCTGCATATGTTGTTATATATATGTCGCTGAATCTGAATCTGGAGTCGGAAAGTCGGAAACTGATAATTTTTTAAACTCCC
Organism: Zaprionus inermis; assembly: GCA_018151445.1. Classification (NCBI taxonomy): domain Eukaryota; kingdom Metazoa; phylum Arthropoda; class Insecta; order Diptera; family Drosophilidae; genus Zaprionus; species Zaprionus inermis. The sequence goes on from JAECXD010000541.1 coordinate 83,797, forward strand.
CCCAAAACATAGAATTCTGTTTTCCTATGTATTTTGACCTTTTATCTGTTTTTGGAACTCCATAAACCCTTAACGATTGTCTGCCGCGCATCAAAAGAATAGAATAGAAATAGATAAATTTAAATGTTCTGCGACATATCTTATATTTTTTTTTTATTTTACAGTGTGTTGCAAATTAAGTTTTTAGTATTTAAAGCCGCATAAAATCGAAAGAGACATTGAGCAGCAATACAAAAAACAAACGATAAATCTGATTAGATATGTTGAGTTGTTTGGCACCATATATGTACAACACATGCATAATTTCTGCTAAGTTATAACTGAAAAGTAATAAGAGCATACGCTTTCGAAATGTATATGAACGCGGTATAAAAACCAAACTAGTTTTGTTTCTTTCAACATTAAAATAGCAAGATCTATTTCCAGCTAACTAGCATCTAACAGCTGACACTCATGTCGCCCCTTTGCAGCGCCCTTTTACATTTTATTGATTTACATACTTATGTTAACTTATATCTAATAATTCATTATAAATTCATATCTCACAATTTATTTCATATTCAATTCATATATTTATATTTTCTATTTTATTTCTATTATAATATATTCTATTATTTTTTTTTGATGTGCTTTAACAATGTCGAAATGATTATATCGAAGAAATTAAACTACAATATTTCAAGTTAATGCCGCGATACGCCGTTGGCGTTTCTCAATGATATTCGTAGGGGAGCTCTTGATTACTACTTGGAACATTCTGATCAGAGAACGGCTAAATGAACTTTTTTCTTGATTCGCTTCATACACGCAATGTATACATAGTTTAATTTAGTTCACTGAGCGGAATGAAATCTTCCACAAATCGTGTCAGTCGTGCTTCATAAAAAGCCTTCGTCCCAAATTTTTCCCATTCGTGGTAGCTTCAAATCAACGAAAGCACGACTCCGGGTCAGTTCACTTGAGGTTAAGTCATACCGTAGCGAAGTCATCGGCCTGCTGAGCTAAGAGCATATTCCAGCATAGTTCGACCTACAATTAGGAAGAGTTAGTGGTTAGTAATTACGTGTTAGTCTGCAAGGGACAGAAAAGTGTAACTGGCTAACCATGTTAAGACTGTCAATGTCACCTTGGATGAGGTTATTAATAAATACTACACCCAGCATGGTTCTACGATTATCTAGAGAAGGTAAGTTAAGTAGTAGAAGTCTACTGCCATAGGAAGGAAGTCTTAAATTTACATCCCAGTTAAGGCTTCGTAAGGCGAAAATTAAAAAATTTTTTGTACAGATTCAATGCGGTTTTTGTGAGTAGTGTACTGGGGACACCATACGCATGATCCATATTCCAGAATTGGACGAACAAGTGAGGTGTAGATGGTCTTTGTTACATAAGGATCGTCAAACTCCTTAGACCATCTCTTAATAAACCCAAGCACACCCATGGCTTTATTTACCATATAGGAAATATGTTTGAAAAACTTTAATTTTCGGTCCAAACGGACCCCAAGATCATCAACTAGAGTAATTCTTTCCAAGACACAACCACAAAGAGTGTAGGAAACGTACTTTGGACTGGCTCGATAGAATGTCATCAGCTTGCATTTGGAGCTGTTCACGTTTAAGAAATTTGCACAACACCAGAAATGAAAACTATTTAGGTTGGCTTGTAAGAAAGAGTGACCATAGTCATCTTTAAATTGATAACAAAGCTTTACATCGTCAGCATACATGAGAGCACGGGAGTTATGTATGACCAAAGGGAGGTCATTGATGAAAAGCGTAAAAAGAAGGGGGCCTAGATGGCTACCCTTTGGAACGCCAGATGTGGCATGAAGAAGTTGTGAAAATAAATTTTTAAAGATAACTCTTTGGGTTCCGCCATTCAGATAACTCACAATCCAATTAAGAAGTTTTGGTGTGAAGCCTAAGAGGCTGAGTTTATGTGCAAGAAGGGAATGATTTACTGATTCAAACGCCTTACTGCAATCAGTGTAAATAACATCAGTTTGAAGAATTAACTGAAAACCTTTTATATCAAAGGATGTCAGCTCATGTAAAGTTGAGCGACGTTTTATAAATCCGTGCTGAGAAGGCGATATGACGGATCTACAGAAATGTTGCAAGTGAGGAGTTAAAACGTTCTCGAAGATGTTAGGTATAGCTGACTATTTAGAGATACCTCTATAATTGCTTGCATCAGACTTACTGCCCTTCTTAAACAAAGGAATGAAGGAAAGGATGAAGTATCTAAGGACAGCGAAAATAGTTAGAGCAATGGCTTACTTAAGGAGTTGGCACAGAACCGAAGTACACAAGCGGGAACACCGTCGGGACCTGGTGAAAAAACTGGTTTAACCAAGTGAAGATCCTTAACAAGTGAACTTTCGTTTAGAATAGGGGTGAAGATACCATTTGAGCAAGGAATGTTGTATGGATAAAAATGAATCTTTTGTGTAGTAGGTGAATACGTGGTTTGAAAAAATCTAGCAAACATATAGGCCATGGCTTGGTCGGTATTTGCAGTGGTATTTTCAAATGACAACTTTGAGGGAAAGACAGAAGATTTACGCTTCATGTTAACAAAAGTATAAAACTGTTTAGGTTTCTCAAGGAACTGAGACCTACAACGAACTAAATAATTTTTATAACATTTCGCGTTGAGGACCGAGAAATTTAATCGTGCAGCTAAAAAACGGGAAAAAGCTAAACTGCAATTATTAATTTTATATTTTTTAAATAAACTAAATTTTAAATTCTTTTGTAAACCATGGTGGCTTACACGAGCATGTCTGATAGAAACGCGGTACACAAATATCAGCCGTGGAGGCGGTGTAGCCGGCATATTTTATGTGCATGACGTTATCGCAAAGCCAGCAAAAGATGCTTGGTTGAGCGACCGTCGCCTGTTTTAGACAGATTTTTTAAAATAGATTCCATTTTAAGGGGACTCTACTGTAGCCATGAAAAACTACCGCAAGAACTAAAGCAAAAGTGAAAGAAGAAAAGAAAAAAAAAATAAAATAAATGAGAATATAGCGAGCCAAGAGCGCACGCAATAGATATTGAGAATAAGTGAGTGAGCGCGAGAGAGAATGTTAGGCACACACAGACTAAAAGATGTGAGAGAGTTAAGTTGTTACTGTTATAGCTGCAGCGAGAATGCAACAACAGACGAAAAAGAGGAGCACAATAAAAACAATTGCGCTCTGAAAAACGAAGAGCAGAAAGAAAAAGAGCAAAAAAATTGACAGTAGAATAAAGTTTAAAATCAAAGTTTAATTAGTAAGCGACAAATCTGTGGGTAAGAACTGCAGGTATGCACTCACGATTGTGAACGGATATATTTAAGTTATTTCAAATTATAATTTTAAAAGACAAACGCCGATTGTTTGCAATTATAAAAAGAAGCGGGGAGCAGAAAAAAGTGTCCGTTCACTTGGAAGAGAAAATTTATTATTTTTTTTGCATATCCAATATGTAGGCGGTGCGGAGACTGTTGCAGTTTTTTGCGTACCTCCATCCTGGTCCACCACTGTTAGTCGCTGTCTTGTTTGACTCGTAGTTAATGTACGAGATTAATCACAATCTTCATAGGATGATTATGTTGTGAGTTTCACTTCGCTCTTGTATCACTGACCAAACATATATGTTGTGCCATTAATGATGGCAGAGAAACGGAAGGTGATAAGATGTGTTCCGTTCGATATGATATCTGGGCCATGGTCTGTATTTACCCTTGCTGTGCTCTCGTTAATAATTTTGATCCCGTGATCTACTTGCGAAATGGACTTCAGGTGGCTTCACTGCGTACGTCAGGATGCTGCGCCGCTAGCGTGTAGTGCTCGCGCACAGGAGCCTTGTGTTGTTAGCTCACAAGCTGAATGCTGTTGTTACACATTATCCAGTACATCATCGTTGCATTCGGCTACGGTATTATCTTGCAGCTGCTGTGTGACATGTTGATGGGATACTGGAAAGATGTTGACTCTGGTACAGATGAATTTAAGTCTAGGGTATGCTATGAGTATAAGAATTATATATTCGGACTGAAGGGTTCTAATTTTCGATGTCTCAGTGAGGCTTCTCCATGATCAAAAATAGTGGGATTTATTTTTTTAGCTTTATCTTGTGTAATTGTGAGCATTCATTCCTTTTGTGCTTAAATTATTTCCTTTACTGTGTCTGTACTATTTGCTAATTGTTTGCCTCCATTAAATTTGATTCGGACCACCTAACGTTTACAAAATCAGCCGCATCTGGCGTGTCGGTTGTTATCTTAAGTGCTGATCATAAAAAGTTTAGACTTCTTGCCATTCTATAGTGCGCTTTCAGTACGGACATACTTCTTGTATGTTCTGTATACAATTCTTATATTTTAACTTGCCCTTATAATAAACATTAAATTTATTTTTTATGTGTTTACTTGTGCCTAAACTATGTCTTTTCGTAAACTAGATGTCAAATCAGGTGGCAATGCTGTGGGAGATTTCCCTCTCCGAATTTTTGATCCATCATATTTTTAAAATTTCAAAATTAGTAGTAGTAGAATTTTGGAAATAACTATATTCCTTTTCTTTGCATTATTTTACCAACCTTGTTATATTACATTCTAATTTAATTAATGCAAAGAAACTTTTTCTTTTATCGAAATAGGCATCAATTATCCTACATAAATATACCACAGGTAATTCGTTATTCAATAGAAGACATGTCGTTTCTCGCGTCGTTAAGCCGAAGTGAGCTATATTCAAACAGCCAGTTCGGCTATGATCGTGAACAAATAAAAGAAATGAAAGTGGAATGAGAGAATCCGAACTCCTTGCGGATGAGAAAAATAAGTCAGGTGTTGTTTTTCAGGGTATAGTTATGAAGAAGTACGAATATTCGTCTTTTGAGGTATTTGTATATTGGACAGCCTCTATAGTTTGCTGTGTGGTTACCGCCACAGTATCTGCAATTTATGGTACTGGGCTTTTATTTGTCGTGCCATGTGCAGAGTCATGAAGCTCTTTACAGATGACACAAACTAAAAGCAATGTGCAGTATGCTCTTGTATGGCAGTTCGTGCATTCCGATGTTCCGATTGTTTGGCTCTTTGTTAAAGTATTGCTTTAAAATTAAATAGTTATACCAAAGAAAGGAATTTGCACAACGATTTTAATAAGCGACGATACATTGTGTTAAATTGTTGTTAATTATTCACTTTATACTTGGAATATATTGTATATAGAGAGTAAACACGTCTACATTGTTCGAGTGTCGCATTGCTTTTATTATTGTTCTATTAAGATCGTTTCTATCGTCTAGAGGCCTAGTGTTTTTGCTATATCATCTGATTTTGTCTCTAATAAAAGCGGGTGTTTTATTAAATTGAATTACGAGGTGTGTTCAAAAAATATCGCGAATTTTGTGTTTTTTTTTTTTTCAAAAATGATTTAGTTATTCATGAATATCTATTTTTTCCCATTCAAAGTAATCCCAATGAGATATTATGCACTTGTGCCGACGGTTTTTCCGATCTCCTTCGATGCCGTCTTTATCTCGTCAATCGTAGCGTAACGTCGTCCTTTCATGGGCCTCTTTAGTTTAGGGAACAAGAAAAAGTTACAGGGGCCAGATCTGGGGAATACGGTGGCTGCGGAATCATTAGTGTGTTGTTGTTGGTCAAAAAGTCGCGCACAAGCAACGATGTGTGAGCAGGGGCGTTATCGTGGTGCAAAAGCCAATTTTTGTTCTTCCACAAATCCGGGCGTTTCTGTCGAATTCCGCAAATGGCAAATTGCGCATAACGTGCAATATTCCATATTGACCATTCTACCCTGTGACAAGAACTCATGATGCACTACGCTCCTGCAATCGAAGAAAACTGACATCAAAACTTTCACATTCGAACGAACTTGGCTCGCACGAGCCAATCGATATGTTTAGGTCCTCAGCAACTTCTCTAACGGTGATTCAACGAGTGGGCAATACCATTTTTTCCACTTCATTAATTTTTTCGTCTGTTGTTGAATTGCTCGGGCGTACGGCACGCTCTTCGTCGTTCACATCTTCTCGGCCTTCTGAGAACATTTTGTACCACCGATAAATGTTGCTTCACACACACCTCTTACAGAAAATTAGGTAAACAAACCCATAAAACGGTCGGCAAATTTTTTACATATTATGTATGAATAAACAAACAAATAAAATAAATATGTAATGGCATAACTGCTTTTAGAATATAACATGGAACCCTAATGACTCGTAATATTATAATATTATTCTCATAAAACATTCAATATTATAAGCTCTACGTATAAAATATTTAAATTAATATAAAATGCTGAGTTAACTTAACCTAAAACAAACTAATTACCAACTTAATATTCAGTATAATAGTAAACTTAAACAAGTAACGAAGACTACAGAGAATTCTGCAGCCATTTTTATTCTACCACCTATTGCCTATTCGCTTTCACTCACACAAAACGATTCATGAGCAATAAAAGTGGCGCTTTATTTTTTCCGCATGTGTTTGTTTGTGTGACAGAGAACGAGTAAGCAATAGGTGGTAGTATAATTTGTGCAGAATTCTCTGATTGAAATTAATAGTGTGGTAACATGTTTGTAACGGATTTTCAAAACTGGGCGAAGACTACTGTCGGGCGCGCTGTAGCCTTCGTTACTTGTTATAGTTTTAAAAACGAGTTTCTTTGATTTTTCTTTCAGTGAAGTTTCAAATTGCCCATCTATATGAAGTTCAAAATAAGCACAAAGCCGCCAGAGAGTCATATGAATATATTTTAAACAATACATGTGCATCTCAGGAATTAAAAGCTGATGTATATAGACAATTAGGTGAGAATCCTATTGTTACGTTAATTATACTTTAATAAAACAAGTACCTCGTACAGATACTTTTATAAATTGTTTGTTTAAACCCGATAATCATAGAGCAAAAGGGTATTTAACTTTGTGCCTACCGAAAATGTAACTAATTAAAAAGTACAACTCCAATTATCAGCACCAAAATGTCGATGTTCACGTTCACTGTATTTAAAGAAAAAGTCTTCTCAAAACTTCAGCGGTTCCTTACGATTTTAAGTAATTAAATGTTATCGCACACCTTATCAAAAATAGAAATTCTATTAAAACTCTTTTCATTGAGTTCACTTGCTTTTTTTTCAATTTGGTCACGACTCGTCTAGCCTAGTGTAAATACATATAGTATATGAGGTCGGAGATGTCTCCTTTGGCATGTGACATACATTTTCAGTTGGCATTAATTTACCCTTGTACATAGTTGTATATAGTTGTGTATAGTTATGTTTAAGAATCTAACGTATAACGAATACCACATTATCTATCTGTCAAATAATAGTTAAATAAAATAGCAAAAGCTTACGACCCCTAGCTTTCTTACTTGTAATTGTTTACTATATATAATGAGATTTATTAGTCTTTATTGCTTCACCGACCAAAAAGTTGGTAACAACTTTGTAAATAATAATTTGTATTACGTAATGAATACGTATTTACAGGATGGATGTATCATTGCGTCGAATGCCTCGGCGAAAAAAAAGAACGTGAATCGAATGCATTGCTTTTTTTACAAAAATCTATTGAAGCCGACCCGAAGTGTGGACAATCGTTATACTTACTAGGAAGGTGTTACGCAGGAGTTAATAAGGTGCATGATGCATTTTTAGCGTACCGTAATTCTGTTGAGAAGAGTGAAGGAAATGCGGATACGTGGTGTTCCATCGGGTACGATTTTTTGTTAGAAAGCATTAAATTTAACTTATCTACGTCGACTATTATTTCTAGAGTCTTGTACCAACAACAAAATCAGCCTACGGATGCACTACAAGCTTATATATGCGCAGTGCAGTTGGACAAGGAACACAGATCCGCGTGGACAAATCTTGGTATTTTATATGAAAGTTGTGGACAGCTACGGGATGCATACGCGTGTTATTCAAATTCCATAAAACGACTTTCAAACAAGGTACTTATTTAAGCTTTGTTTATATATACCCCTGTATTTATACTGCTGGCCAAAATAATAGGTGTGTATTATCGATGAGCAACGATCAACTTTTCGAGTAATTGCGAGCAACGAACAAATTGCGATGGTACGATCAATGCGATTAAAGTGAACCGATAAAAATAAATATGTAGAAACCATAGTACTGCAAAGTTCACGTTTTTCTTGATTCGCTTCATACTCGAAATTTATAGTTCAATTCAGTTTACTGAGCAGAATAGGCTTCGTGTCAGTCGTGCATCATGTGAAGCCACCGGCTCGAAATTTTCCATTCGTGTTCACTTCAAATCAACGAAAGCAGGTCTCCGGTTCAGTTCAACTAAGGTTAAAGCATGCCGAAGCGAAGTCTTCGAAATCTTTAGCAATCCCTATTTGAAAAATTTCAATGTTAAGTAGTAGTAAATATCAAAGTAAATATGAGGTCAAGTAAAAAGTTTGCTCTCTTTTTACATACATTTGTCCCATTTAAGTCAAATATGCGCCGTATAGATACCCCTTTCGTAGAAGGCTGCGTTCCTATTGGCAAAAAACTCGGGGAGCCATTTTAGGCCAAATTGAGCGTTTGGCCATAGGGGAGCAGCTCGTAGTAGATGATTCCTCACCAATCCCACAAAACCTTCCTGGCCGTCAATCCGGTCTTGGTCTTGGCCGCTTCCCCGAGCTTTGACCACGATCGTTTGCGCTCTATGTTGTCGTAAGTGACCCAATGTTCATCGTCAGTCACAATCCGCTTCAGAAACGGGTCGATTTTGTTGCGTTTCAGCAGCGATTCGAAGATGGAAATTCGGTCCATCATGTTTTTCTGCGTTAATTCGTGTGGCACCCAAACATGGAGCATCTTTTTGAATCCAAAGTTATGCAAATGGTTCCAAACGGTTTTCTGGCTTTTCTTTAGTTCCTCAGCAATTAAATAAGTACTCATGTTACGGTCTGTTTCCACTATTCCCATTTTCGCTATTTTCGACGACAGACCTCCCGACGCGTGGTGCATCTTTGACATCGAAATTACAGGAACGGAAATTGCAAACCACTTTTGTGGAACACTACAGGGCCCATAAACTAAGTTAAGTTTTTCAGCCGCTGTGGCTGCTTTTTCGCCATGATCGAAGAAAAATTGTGAAATATAGCGAATTTTCTCTTTGCTGTTGTCCATCTTTGACGAGCTCACAACGTACTGAGTTATTCAATCGAAAAACTGCCAAAAACTGGCGCGAATAAACACGTTTGATGCGACACTTAAAACTAGTATTATGGACGATAACGCCATCTCTTAGATAAAAACCGAACGACTTTTCACTTGACCTAATATATATCTAATAGTCAAAATAAATATGTTAGTTTGTTGCATTAATATGTAAATATTGTTACATTACATGATAAGGTAAGGAAATGTAAAGAAACTTATTTGTAATTGTAATTGATATTAAATATCAAAACAAAATTATATACTACATCAAATTCGTTATTAAATGCGGATTTCCTTTTTTGTTACTTTTTTTTTAACCCTGTGAGCTGTCATTATCATTGCCCTCGGTCTTGCATACACACAATACCAGAATTCATACGAAATGACGGTAAATTACATTGCATGAGCATAATTCATAGCGGATGAATCGGCTCACTCGCGATGATTTTCGATCATTTTCAGCTCTCATACTCGAAACAAAATGATTCAAGAAGAAAACGGCAGACATGAAGACACGAAGTTTCGTGCGTCGATGAGCCAAAGTAGAATATGCAAACAGAGGAATGAGGGAATGTGAACTGTTTTTGCTGCAACAGTGAACATGTTCACATGTACACATTTGAAGCTGAGCCGGAAGGCGTGGTTTTACACGCGTTGATCGGCTCAGAGCATAAAATCACTCGAAGCCGTTATCTAGTAAAAACATTACGTACGTATGCCTGACAGTGCTGCGCCAATTGTTTTGACGGGAAGCAATGCAAAAAAGCTAACAATACATTTTTGAATATTAAGCAAAATAGCTAAAGAATGTATAAAAAAAAAACATCAAAATGAATTGTAAAACATAAAATTAAAAATATGTATTGTAAGGATGTTCCTTATGCCGGGGTACATATCTTAGTCCGGCCAGGGTCTCAACAGATCATTTTATAAATGACTAGGAGTACTGTGACTCCGAGAATGAGACATTATTGTTTATGTATGTATGTATGTATGTATGTATGTATATATGTGTATTCATGGTCTACAGCTCGTACACATGTACTTACGCAGGCAGGTCACTTAGCGGTGTATTTCACAACAACGCAACCTGCTAAAGTACACATACAAACAACCGTTGACCAGATTCACACACATACACACCTTACGTACAGACCGCCCGTGGTCCACAGGATGTATATGTCGGAGCATAATTTTGCATGTGTTAGTGTATGGGTATTCTGGTAGTGTATTTCATCATAATGGAAATATTGCATCAGCCTCTATTTGCGCAGTTATTGGTTGCCTGTAGTTTGTAGTTCTGGGAAGAACCGATTTAGCGCGGCGCCAGCGTGTTGTCGCTGACGCCGAGTGTGGTTCGATGGTAAGCACGTAGAAGAAGTGTGCGACACAAGGCAGTTGTGCGTAGTACTTCAGTGCGATCGAAATTCACTGCGCTAGCATTATGGCGAATAACAACGAAACTCCAACATCAGAAGTGGGATCGGGCTCGCTACCTGACATGTCTAGTGAACCATGGCGGATTTTAATGAAAATGCAAAATAAAAACTTTATCGAGCTTGTTAAAACACTGCAAACAACGACATCCGAAACAACAAATAAAAATTCAGTAGTGCTACCCAAATTCAACGCAGACGGTGCTGGCGTCGATGCAACGGCGTGGTGCTCTACAGTGGAAATAATTTTCGCAGAAAACATCATAAAAGGCACGCTTCAGGTGAAAAGGGCGGAACTTTGTGAAGTTGTTGAACCCAAGGGCGAGATGGTTCATCAGTGCGAGACATATCCAATAACTTTTGACTCTGGATCGGAATGTTCTTTAATTAAACAAAAGCTAAGTAACTTTGTGAAGTTGTTGAACCCAAGGGCGAGATGGTTCATCAGTGCGAGACATATCCAATAACTTTTGACTCTGAATCGGAATGTTCTTTAATTAAACAAAAGCTAAGTAACAAATTTGTTGGTAAAAGAATTAACAATGTAGTGCTGTTGAAAGGTATTGGCAATGGTAGTATTTGTAGCACATTGCAAATACTTAGTAACGTAAAAATTGATGATTATTGCATTGAAATTTTGTTTTATGTAATAGGCGATGATCATATGCAAAACGATATTGGCCGTGAAATACTAAATCAGGGTTTTGATATTGTCATTTCTTCAAGCGAATTTAAAATTTCTAGAAACAAAATAATTAATTTATGCACCGGCAGGGAGTCAGCCGATATTGATACTGAACTTTATGAACAGGATAAAATTAAACTATATTCATTGTTGGCAAAGTACTCAAATTCTTTTATAAAGGGTATCCCATGTACTAAAGTTAAAGTTGTCGAAATTAAAATAAGATAAATTGATCCAGGAAAGACAGTTAAAAGAAGGCCATATCGATTAAGCCCATGTGAGCGAGATTTAGTTCGAGAAAAAAATTACGAATTGCTGAAGTGCAATATAATTAGACCAAGCTGTTCACCTTATGCAAACCCTATATTGCTGGTAAAGAAAAAAAATGGTTCGGATAGACTTTGTGTTGACTATAGAGAGTTAAATTCAAACACAGTCGCTGATAAATACACGCTGCCACTTTTACAGGATCAAATAGACTTCGAGGAGCTTATTATTCTACATGTTTAGATATGGCTAGTGGCTATTACCAAATTCCTTTTAATGCGAATTCAATTGAGTATACAGCGTTTGTGAAACCCGATGACCAGTATGAGTTTTTTATTTATGCCATTTGGGCTTAAAAATGCGCCGTCGGTATTTCAACGTTTAGTAATGCAAGCGCTAGGGGATCTCATATGATATATAGGATCTCTTATGTTATGGACGACATCATGATAACTGCGTCAACACAATGTGAGGCGTTAGGAAGATTACAAATTGTTCTAAATGTTCTGACAGTGGCCGGGTTTTCATTCAACATTACAAAGTGGTCCTTCTTGAAAACATCGGTTCAATATTTAGGCTATAATGTTAGTGCTACTGAAATTCGCCCAAACGCTCAAAAAATGGTTGCGTTGACTGCTCTTCCGCCTCCACAGTCAGTCACATCTCTTAGGCAATTTATTGGATTTGCAACTTTCTTCAAACATTTTATTAAGGAATTTTCACAGTTGATGAAACCGTTATATTTTTTAACGTCAGACAAAAATAAATTTATTTGGAAAACGGAACATGAACAGATTCGGAAAAAGGTTATTTCTACTCTTACTGATAAACCAGTCCTTGTTATTTTTGATCCAAAATATCCAATTAAGTTGCATACATATTCAAGTTGTAGTGGCTATGGTGCAATTTTATTACACAAAATTGATGACAAGCCTCAGGTAATAGAATACTATAGTAAAACTACTTCGCCTGCAGAAACTTTAGCTGTTGTAAAATCCATTAAATATTTTCGGCATTATTTGTTGGGCAGGTACTTTACTGTCTTTACCGACTGTAACTCACTAAAGGCATCAAGAAATAAACAAGATTTGACCCCTAGAGCCTAACGTTGGTGGGCTTATTTGCAATCATTTACATTTAAAATTCAGTACAGAGAAGGGAAATGAATGGCACATGTTGACTTTGTGTCTAGAAATCCTATCTTACCAAAGTCTATTTCTGCTGTAAAGGTGATTGAAGAAAGGAGGGTTAACTTGGCCGAAATTTCGGACATAGCCGAAATCGTGAGCAAATTAAAAGATTTTTCTCTTGCTGAAGATATTGCGAAAACCTATGAACTAAGGGCACAAGTTCTTTACCGAAAAATACAGAGAAATGACAGAATACGCTGTCTATCAGTGGTGCCGCGTTCCTTCTGGTGGTCTGTTATAAATCAAGTACATGAGTCGATAATGCATTTAGGGTGGGAAAAGACATTCGATAAAGTTTAAGATTTTTATTGGTTTGATATGTCAAAATATGTTAGAAAATTTGTTGACAACTGTATCACATGTTGAAAGAGACAGTAATGAAGAAATGGAAAATGAAACTGTTGAAAGAGACAGTGATGAAGAGATGGAAAATGAAGCTGTTGAAAGAGACAGTAGTGAAGCTGTTGCAAGAGACAATAGTGAAGCTGTTGAAAGAGACAGTAGTGAAGCTGTTGAAAGATACAGTAGTGAAGCTGTTGCAAGAGACAGTAGTGAAGCCGTTGGAATAGACGGTATGGAAGCTGTTGAAAGAGACAGTAGTGAGGCTGTTGAAGGAGCCAGTAATGAAATGATTGAAAAGGAAACTGTTGAAAGAGGCAGTAATGAAATTAGTGAAATGAAATAGCCTGAGGGGCTGATGATGAAATTTGTAATATTAATGCAAGCACAAGTGCAAAACAATTGTTTTGATCATGGCGTGTGGCGCATTAGATATTGTAATGAAATGATGAATGAATTATGTTAAAAAGTTTTGTATTACTCTAAGAATGATATTGAAATGTGAAATTTAATTTGTTAATGTAAGTGTAATTTGAAAATGGTTTTGTTGCATTAAAGAAAAAGCATTAAGATAATATTTCACGAGGTCGTGTAATGGTCAGGATGGCCGTGTCGGAGCATAATTTTGCATGTGTTAGTGTATGGGTATTCTGGTAGTGTATTTCATCATAATGGAAATATTGCATCAGCCTCTATTTGTGCAGTTATTGGTTGCCCGTAGTTCTGAAAAGAACCGATTTAGCGCGGCGCTAGCGTGTTGTCGCTGACGCCGAGTGTGGTTCGATGGTAAGCACGTAGAAGAAGTGTGCGACACAAGGCAGTTGTGCGTAGTACTTCAGTGCGATCGAAACTCACTGCGCTAGCATTATGGCGAATAACAACGAAACTCCAACATATACTTGTACTTGTAGGTCACTTAGCGGTGTATTCCACAGCAACGCAATCTACTAAAGTACACGTACCTGTAACCGATCACCAATTAGCGTTCACTTACGACACGTGTCTATGCTCGGGTACCTGCAATGCTTGCTATTGGTTTAGAACTGATTTAAATTCACTTTATTTCTTTTCATTATATCACTTATTTTTTCTAACATGTCCTTAACTCTAACATTCTAGTCCTGAATTGTCTATCACTGAGACAAAAGTAAGCCACTTCACTAAACAAAGCTCGCATCGTGAGCACTTTTACAAGCAACCGCTGACCTTCGAAGTAAAATTCGACAGCTTAACAACGCTGATCAGCTGGCAACCTATGCACGAAATTGTCAGACTAATCAGAACATAAAAGATTAAGTGTTGAGTTGACAGCTGTATCCAAAAATGGCCAACCGGCATTTACCGCAGAAGTTCTGTATTGTTGTTGTATGCTTGAATCATTTATTTCTCCATATATGGTAGTCTCCCAAATGCAGATCGGGCCTTGGAAAGTCGGTTCGCGGCGTCGTCATCCACTTCACTATTGCTGGAGATGATGGTACCAAGGTATGTGAACGAACTTAACTGGTTACGAACTTAATTGGGTTCCCACTTCTTGTAACGTTACCTTGGCTGGAATGGTTGAATATCATTGCTTTCCTCTTCACAGTTTTTTTTTCAAGGCCAACTTTCTATAATAAACAACAACAACTATAAACATCTATAATTTGAAATAAACTTCATCTACATATGATATACAGGTACCTTCATGCCAAATTTGTAGTTGAAGACGATATCCTTCTATAATCTGACAGAGACACATCTAAAAAACACATTTCATCCACCAGATGAGCACCTGCACCTGCGAAATAGGCAGAGGCTATACTAACGTCTCAGCCAGGTCAATCACATGGATGGTGATTGGCATGCAGTCATGCAATCCCGTCGCGTACTTTACGTCAACGTCGCTTTTTTAACGTGTGTCTGAATGTGCGAGTAAGAATGCGTAAGAAATATGTAGTAAAAAAAATGTATGCAGAATTTTCTGTTTAGAAAGTTTCTTATAAGTGTGGTTACATTATTCTAACCGTATTTCAATATTGGGTGAAGATACACTTCACCCCACTATCGGACTGTCTTTAAGTTGATTCTCATGAGTAACTTCTTTTACATTCTAACTACGACAAAAGTACAATAGAATCTCTGGCCTAATACAGTTAAAAATTGGCTGTAGCCCATCCGACTAGTTAATTATTAGGTAAATCTATATATTCTTTTAAGAGCAGCACTTAGGCGAAAGGAGCGGACCCGAAGAAAAGGAGCGTTAATGCTATACACTCCCCCGTTGTAATGCTTAGGAGAGTAAAACTGCGCGACAACAACAAGCTTCGTTTGAGTTCCATTAATGATTTCCCTGATTTTCAATATATTTGTAAAAATATCTAATGAATAGGGTCGAACTATTGCGTTAGATGTCTCCTAAGTTTCGTTGAAAAGATCTGTTGATAGTTAATACACACTTGTTGACAAGTTATTGTATCCCCTGACCTTGTATTTATATTATAAATTTTTCGTTATTTAGAATAAATGTTGTTTTCTTTTTCAGAGCAGTGTCTTTGATGAAAATGGATTCAAAAAAATATATTCCAAAAGTACTTCAAATGGATTAACTAGAGGACTAGCCCAACGAATGAAATATCTGGAAACACAACTTAGTCAATCACCACTGCCAAGTGTTACATCAAAACGAAGACAGCTGTGTTCTATTGAAGAAGCTTGGAACCTTCCAATATCACTAGAAATTAACTCTAGACAGCAACAGCAAACGGTTCAAATGCATCACAGACAGTTTGGCAAAACTTCATCTGTTCAACAGGTAAGTAACGCAATTTTAGGACTAAACTGCCCAACTGAAAACCAGTTAGTAGTTATATATTTTCAAGTGCAGGAAAATAAAGAAGATATTTAATTCAAAGGATAAGTTTTGGGTTGTAGTATTCTTTAAATAAAGCATCGTTACTTGCAACAATTACAGTCTACTTCGTCCTACTCTCACTCACACAAACAGACACGCGCACAAAACGTGTCGCGATGTCGACATCAACTACTCATAGAAGCGCGAAGGCTGCTGCTCGTACCATACATTTGCACTGAAAACGTTAACTTTAATAACTTCTGTGTTATTGGTCCGATCCGATTGTAATTTAGAGAATAAGTCCATATAGTATTCATCTATATGTATACCGAATATCTATATGTATATAATAAACGCAAATTTCCGATTTGTACAGGAACCTCCATGCCAAATTGCAAATTGGTGTCCCTAGCTTTTATATAATAGCTGAGATCAGTTCGTTCACGCAGACACAAGACAGACGGACCTGGCTCAATCAACTCGGCTAGTGTTCAAGAATTCAAGTATATATATATTATTTGTGGAGTCTGCCTCCTTGTGTATGCCTGCTACATTAGTAGTAGTTGGGAGCAAAGATTCGTCTACCCCTTTAAAATCTTTAACCCGTCGGTATACCAGTGAATATCGTAGGAATCACTGATGGGGTTCCATCATTGCAGTCTAACCGCTCCGGGATGAGAGTCATTAATTTGGCAGCGAAAACATAAACTTAATCATAGGAATATTTTTGATCAAGCTAGTATACCCTGACAGGCGTTGGAGCTTAATTCTAAGAATAAGATTTTATTATCTTATTTGGATTTTTAACTCAAAGTTCTACGAAAAAATTTTTTTGCGATCTTAAAAGAAAGAGTCGTAGAAGCCCAATATCTTTAAACGACCCTTTGGCCAATACCTTGTGAAATCTGTCTGCCTCTAACAGCGTTTATATACCAGCTTGCTCAGTTAGTATTTGGCCTTCTTGAAGAGAGATCTTTAGAGCTTTAGGCACCATCAGCCAAATTTCCGGCTCAACACTGGCAGAGGTCAATGTAGCGGCACACTGGCTCTATCAACCTGACCAGCAACTTATTCGTGGAGAAGCATTTAGCATTTTGTAGACCAATGTACTCAAGAATAATTGGGACTGCTGTAGCAGTTACCCAGCATGCTAGGAAAGAAACATCCAATGAGGCCAACCACACCAAGAATTTCAGACGACAGGATGTATGAAAAGACAATATAAAATTTGAAAGCCGAGAAAGTGTAATTATACACAAATGAATAAAGTTCAATATTGAGTATCCGGTTGCAATAAGAACTCCGCCGACCCGTCGATCAGGACGATCAAGCCTATATTTTGTGTACTTGCATGGACAAATTTCAGAGCATAGAATCTCCGGCTTAACCAATTCTCGGTGAGCACAGGCACATGGGCAACAAAAGCAAGTCTTGTCAAGAATAAATCTGATAGCTTGCAACGCAAGCCCCTTGCTTGTTTATACCCTTCGACCATTGAAAATAGGCGAAAAAGCCTATACTAACTTTGTGCAAATGTATGAAACAGACATATATTCTTGCTCAGGATAACTAGTCGAATCGATTGAGCCATATTCGTCTGTCTGTCCACACTGAAGTTATTCAAGTTAGCGTCATTAGCGTACAAATGTTCACGAGCTACAGCTTCCGCGTTGCTATAAAAAGTTGTCGTCGATGTCACGAGGTGGCTATTTATTTCTTGCGCATGGGTTTGTTGGCGTAAATGCGAACGAGTAAGCAATAGGTGGTAGAATTCTTTGTGCAGAATTTTCAGACTAATATTATAAGTGTGGTTACATGTTTGTAACGGATTTTCAAAATTGGGCCATGGGTATGCTACTGTTGGGCGCACTCGGCTGTAGCCTTCGATACTTGTTTCCCTATGATATAATAATAAATGCATAAGAGCTTTTTTTTTATTATTTGGTCTAAATATTAAAACTCTTTGCTAATTATTTTAGGCTATTTAGGTTTTCATTGACTTCTTGCATATTCAGGTACATACACATCTGATTTCCCGACAAAAAAAAAAGAACATTTTTAAATTATAATAATAAAATATATAATAAAATTCAATAATTCCGAAACGAAAACTTCGAAATTTAAATCAAGCATTTTAATCCAAGACACTATCTCAAAATGATGTACAATTTTAATCTAGCGTTCATGGTCCAGAAATTGTAAAATTCATAGAGGTTTTTCATTAGTAATAAAACACAGTTAATCTCACAATGTAATTGATATATTGATAATTAAATTTAATAGTCTCCTAAAGGAATGTTTTGCCTTTTCAAAAAGAATAATTACTACACTCTTTTTTCCCCAACCTAATATGTTCTACGGTACTTTAACCAAAACCCAAGTACTTATTGACCATACGTGTTTATTAATACAATAATTCATGTTTCTAACATTATTTCTATAACACGTTAGTCTTATGTGACTACAAAAACAGTAATCGTTAGTCACGATAATTGAAATAAGTATAATCCTAACTCAAACATTTTTAGGGTCCGCCGCCACCATACCCATCCAACCAAGGTATTCAACATACTGGAATGCCCGCAAAACGCGCAAGAGAAGATGCTGAACACTTTATAAAACAGCAATCAGAGCAGCTGCCTCGAAATACTTCACAAAAGAATGAAAATATTTTAAACGAACAGGAGGAAACAATTTTACTTAATCTGACCACGACAAATTACCAAAATTCTAAATATGAGTCATCTCCATACCAACCCTTTAGTACGTCGACAAATGAAACGATATCATCAGAAATGTTAAATTCACAGTCATTTTTGACTGAGAGGACTAAAACAAATATCACAAACGAAGATAATACAGCAGTCCATATATTGCCTTCAAGTGATGACATAGGTATGTAATAAACGTAACCTATTATATAAAATAATTAGACATAAAAGTATTTCACGTGTCAATGTCGTAAATTCTGTTGTTGTTTAATTGTTATAATTGATTGACTTAATTATGTCAATTGAGATTATTAGATAATTAGATATGCTTTAACAGCAACATAATGAATATGTTCAAAATACTCAAATTTCTTTAGTAGTAGCAACCAGTAAACTAAATTTTACATTAAAGCGTTAGTAATGCAATATTTTTCTTTACAAAGAAAAAAGCTAAGTATATGTGAGGAAAGAGCTGGCTAAAAAAAGTTTAGTAGATTAGTTAAAAGCTCGTTTGCTAAGTTTTAAATTCGTTATCAAATGTCTATCAAATTTGTCATTTATGTAACAATAGGTAATGACAGAACGTAATTATACCGCTTATTCCATTGGCAGTTCGAACTATGCTCTGCATTATGTTCGCACTAGAATAAATTTCAACATATATTTCTTGGGGTAAATTCTGTTCCACTCTGAAAACATAAACTCTGTTCCACAATGAAAACATTAAAGCTTCAAATTAATTGTTGCAATCCTGAGATTCCGCCATCTTTTCTGTCAATATTTCATTCCTACATCAAGATTTTATATAATACATTAATTGTATTCAACTTAAGAGCTTGTGCATATGCACTTAAATGTATGTGTCTATTAAGAAAGTAATCTGTAGAAGGTTGTTAGGTCTTTTGCGTGCGCTCTTGACTCGCAATTCTCTCCCATTTATTTTATTTTTTCTTTCTTCTTTCATTTTTGCTTTTGTTCTTGCGGTAGTTTTTCTTGGCTACATAAGAGACCTCGTATAATGGAAGGTGTTATCTGCTACAAAAAGTCCTGTCTAAAGCAGGTGACGGTGGCTCAGCCAAGCATCTCTTGCTGGTTTTGCGACAACGTCGTGCACATAAAATGTGCCGGCTACACGGCCTCTACGGCTGACGCCGTGGCCAAGCGCACTGGTTTGCGCTACTATTGTGACATGTGTCGGGAGGCGGAGAACGATATGATGTCGCTCATGCGGCAGACAAAGGCAGGCTTTAGGGAACTCTTTGGCAGTTTTCGTAAACTTGCCGATCAGTTCTCAGCGTTGGACAACTCGTTTAATAGTTTAAAGGTATTAAATGAGTCGCCCAAGCGTAAGAAATTTGCTCACGTAGCGAAACCTTTGCATGCTGTCATTCCGCCCCCTTTCATTGACCAGCCATGCACTCCTGTGACGAAATCATCGGTGTCAGAGAAAGTTATCAACGAGTGTTTGCAAATGGTTTCACACAAATTTTCCAATGTGGATTCTGTGGATTCTTTGTCAGTACCACAGATTATAGAAATACTTAAGGCAAGTTCAAGTTCCGGATTACCGGTTATGAACTATCCCACAAGTGCAATACCCGTGGTTCCTAAAAAGGTGTTAGGAGTTCCACTAAGGAAACAAATTTTCGTTTCCCGGCTTGCCTCTGATCTTACCTCTCAAGATGTAGTGCCTTATATTCAAGCCAAAATACAAGCTGTCGAGTTGAAAGTGGAAAAATTTAAATTCTCATATGAGTGGGACATATCGTCCTTTAAAATTAGTGTCCCGGCAGAACTGCTAGCCATTACATGTTCTCCAAAATTTTGTTCAGAACATTGCTCTTTCACTGCCAATCCCAGAAACGTCTCAAAAACAAAACGCAAACAACTAAGTGCTACTTTTCTTCTTACATACCAAAATGTTAGAGGATTATGTAGAAAATTATCTAATCTATTCATAAACAGCCTTCCTTTAACCTCCCATGTTTTAGTGTGTACTGAAACTTGGTTAAAACCGGATATTTTAAGCACCGAAGTTTTACCAAGTAAGAATACATCCTAAGAGCTTGATCGACCTGGCCGACGTGTTGGGGGAGTTCTGATTGCAGTAAACTCCGCCATATCATCGGAACTTTTTCAACCGGAAGTTCAACATTACATTGAATTTATTTCTGTAAAATTACACTTTCCCGGTTTTTTATGTTTTATAACCTGTTCATATATTCCGCCGTCATCGGAATTGTCAGTCTATTTGCAACACTTGTCTGCAATAAAGACGGTTTTCAACCTGTTATCAGACAGGGATCATTTTATAGCCCTTGGTGACTTTAATATTCCTGAATGTGACTGGACACCAAGTGTTGATGATACTTATTTATTGACTTCTCGGCAGCATGACCTATTTGACGGTCAGTTTGATGATTCATTATCGCAGATTAATCATGTAAAAACTTTAGAAACTGATCCTTGGATTTATGCTTCGTATCTGATCCAGGGTGTCTCTAAAAAGGACTCATCCACTTTCTTTACCAGAAGATTCTTATCATCCCACTTTTGAAGCTACTTTTGATCTAGGCAAATGATTTGTTAAATATGAAATACTGTGTAAACGTATACGCTAATTTAGAAAAGCAGACTTTGTATTATTAAACTTTTTAATTTCCAACTGCGACTGGTCAGAGCTTTACTCGTCTACTGATATTTCAGTTTCTATCAGACATGCTCGAGTAAGCCACCATGGTTTACAAAAGAGCTGCCTCGCCTTAAAAAATCAAGTCTATTGAATGTTGTCATTTGAAAATACCACTGCAGATACCGACCAAGCCATGGCCTATATGTTTGCTAGATTTTTTCAAACCACGTATTCACTTACTACACAAAAGATTCATTTTTATCCATACAACATTCCTTGCTCAAATGGTATCTTCAC
Source organism: Zaprionus inermis (assembly GCA_018151445.1). Lineage (NCBI taxonomy): Eukaryota > Metazoa > Arthropoda > Insecta > Diptera > Drosophilidae > Zaprionus > Zaprionus inermis. The sequence goes on from JAECXD010000541.1 coordinate 105,401, forward strand.
CCCTATTCTAAACGAAAGTTCACTTGTTAAGGATCTTCACTTGGTTAAACCAGTTTTTTCACCAGGTCCCGACGGTGTTCCCGCTTGTGTACTTCGGTTCAAACTATTTTCGCTGTCCTTAGATATACTTCATCCTTTCCTTCCATTTGGATGGAATCTTTTATCATTCCCTTATTTAAGAAGGGCAGTAAGTTTGAAGCAAGCAATTATGGAGGTATCTCTAAATTGTCGGCTATATCTAAATTCTTCGAGAATGTTTTGACACCTCACTTGCAACATTTCTGTAGATCCGTCATATCGTCTTCTCACCACGGATTTATAAAACGTCGCTCAACTACGACAAATTTACTTGAGCTGACATCCGTTGATATAAAAGGTTTTCAGATAATTCTTCAAACTGATGTTATTTACACTGATTGCAGTAAGGCTTTTGAATCAGTAAATCATTCCCTTCTTGCACATAAACTCAGCCTCTTAGGCTTCACACCAAAACTTCTTAATTGGATTGTGAGTTATCTGAATGGCAGAACCCAAAGAGTTATCTTTAAAAATTTATTTTCACAACTTCTTCATGCCACATCTGGCGTTCCAAAGGGTAGCCATCTAGGCCCCCTTCTTTTTACGCTTTTCATCAATGACCTCCCTTTGGTCATACATAACTCCCGTACTCTCATGTATGCTGACGATGTAAAGCTTTGTTATCAATTTAAAGATGACTATGGTCACTCTTACTTACAAGTCAACCTAAATAGTTTTCATTTCTGGTGTTGTGCAAATTTCTTAAGCCTGAACAGCTCCAAATGCAAGCGGATGACATTCTATCGAGCCAGTCCAAAGTACGTTTCCTACACTCTTTGTGGTTGTGTCTTGGAAAGAATTACTCTAGTTGATGATTTTGGGGTCCGTTTGGACCGAAAATTGAAGTTTTTCGAACATATTTTCTATATGGTCAATAAAGCCATGGGTGTGCTTTTTGACATTGACAGTCTTAACCTGGTTAGCCAGTTACACTTTTCTGTCCCTTGCAGACCAACACGTAATTACTAACCACTAACTCTTTCTAATTGTAGGTCGAACTTTGCTCTCCACGATCCGTTTAGGGTATTATGTTTGGGCTATAATAATTTTTACTTTCTTTTTTCTAACGCTTCCTCTGTTGCATGCCTAAAATTGGAAATTCTGTCTTACATATCTAGAAATTAAGTAATCTTCGTCGAAATTCTTTTCTATCTGGTTGTCTTTGCATGCCCGCGTTCTCTAGTTCGCGTTTCGAGTCGTACGTCAGATGACTGTGCCCCTCGGTCGGTTGGGCGGAGGGTGAACATTCGCTGTGTGTGGGATCCGCACGTAACAAGCATCGGCTTGGTTTTGCAAGGACCAATTGATTATACATTCATTGTATCAACGTCAAAACAAAAAGAATAGTTTGTTTTTGGAGTTCTTAAAAATTGGCGAAGTGCGTTCGACATTACCCTTAGTTTCCTATCCTGTACTATTAATGACTTTACTCAAATGTTTACAAACAAATGTTTTTTTATTTTTTACTTATTTTTAATCTAGGTGTTGCAGACCAGATGTTCAAATACGAATGTCAAAGTAGTTCCAACATATTTGCCGAGAATGATCAGCAAACCTTTAGTGGATCCAAAAATTGTATTAGTACAAATAATATAAAGAATGACTGCTTAAGGGAAAACAATGAAGATACTCAAAATGCTTCCGAAGAACAAATATTTGAAATTAAAAGTGATAATAATAATGCTGATTCTTTGCCCGCATTTAATATACAAATGGATTCAAAAAAACTTTGGTCTGCTGTAAGACAATTGTCATATAATGAACCTCCAATCAATACTAGACTGATACCTATAACTGACCCCCCACCTTCACCCCCAGACTGTCCGCCACAACGGCTTTCTCGGGAACAACTTTTGCCAATCGCACCATCGGTTCATTTGGAAAATAAAAAAAATGCTTTTAGCCCTCAGTTACAAGAATTTTGCCTTAAGCATCCAATTGCAGTTGTTCGGGGCTTAGCTGGCGCACTTAAGCTAGACCTTGGACTTTTTTCTACCAAAACGTTGGTTGAGGCTAATCCAGACCACAGCGTAGAAGTCAGAACTCAAGTAAATCAATCCCCCGATGAAAATTGGGATGTATCTCAAGCAAAACGAGTTTGGGCATGTATCTCACACCGATCTCATACTACTATCGCAAAATATGCTCAGTATCAGGCTTCGAGTTTTCAGGAAAGTCTAAAGGTAAAAAACATTTATAAAATTAATTTAGTGGTCATCAAATAATTTTCGTTACAGGATGAAGCTGATAAGGGCTCTAGTGCCTCTCACATGCTATCGGACTCAGATTCTAAGGACTCAGTGTCTAATTCAAACATTAACTTAAAAAGAAAAAAACAGAAAAATGGCAATAAAATGCTTAGGTAGGTATTCAATTAATTGCTCTAACTGTATGATCGATATAATATTAAAAAATATATACTTGTAGATTTGGGACAAATGTTGATTTATCAGATGAACGAAAGTGGAAACCTCAATTATGCGAACTACAAAAGCTGCCTGCCTTTGCTAGAGTAATATCGGCCGCTAATATGCTGTCTCACGTAGGCCATGTTATTTTAGGAATGAATACCGTGCAATTATATATGAAAGTACCAGGAAGTAGGACTCCAGGACATCAAGAAAATAATAACTTTTGCTCTATTAATATTAATATTGGACCTGGAGATTGTGAATGGTTTGCTGTCCCTGACGCCTATTGGGGCGGAATTCATAATCTGTGCGAGAAAAACAATATAAGCTATTTACACGGATCGTGGTGGCCCGTTTTAGAAGATTTATATAAAGATAACATACCAGTATACCGTTTTATTCAAAAACCCGGTGACTTAGTTTGGGTTAATGCTGGGTAAGTAGATGGCTTATTTACTCGACTGTATCCTTAATTGATTAATTGATTGATTAATTCGGACACGGAAAATATGACTCTTTAATTTATGGATAAGAGTTTCATTAAAGTTGAAAATACGTATTAAAACCGCATACAGATAGCAACGTTCAAAGCAACAACGATTAGGAAGATACCTCTACCCGTTCGTTCGTCTGTTTATTGCATCGTAAACTAGTCTCCCAGTTTTAGAGCTATCTTGATAAAACTTGTATAAAGGTCGGTGCGAGCCGCTTCGGACCGATATATCATTTTCTATAAAAATTACATGGTAATCAGAACTTATGATTTAATTTTTCACGCGTTTCTGTTCGTGTGAAGGAGAGCGACTTACACATACGTCAGTTAAAAATATGTCTGTACTCTCGTGCTCACGCAATTTTTTTTAGATGAATTAATAAGTATATTCTGATATGACAATTTATCGTGAAGGTACCAGGTACCAGCTAATCAGCATTGTTGAATCGTCGAATTTTACTTCGAAAATAAGCAGACGATTGTAAAAGTGCACTGACTGCACTAGTTGTCTTAGAAGAAAAAAATCGGTTCTGTTCTGGTAGTACTAAACGTTAATTTAAAATTTCGGGTATAACGCCTACAACCCCCCACAAATGAGTTATAACGTTTCATATGCGAATATTAAGCAGGGTATTAAAGATTAAACTTTTTGGGCATACACATAGATAAATACAATTTAAACCTTTCCTATAATTTTCAACCAGATTAGATAAAAAACATAAAAGTTATGCAAGTTTACCTGTTTTTTTTATTGCTCTGTGAGGTATTATCTGTGTGTAATTGCAGAATTTTTTACTTTTCTAATCCGCAAATGTTTTTTTGTAATTGTGAGATTGAAGCGCCAGTTTTGCCTAGTAGCGCACACTTTTTGTGGCAGACAAACTTGGTAGCCCTAGCCCTTATAATAGCTGAGATACTCGTAGAGTAGAAGGGTATTATAGCTTTGTGCCAATCGAAAATGTTTGTAACAAGCAGAAGGAGACATCTCCGACCCCATAAAGTATATATATTCTGAACCAGCATGAACAGCCAAGTCGATATAGCCATGTCCGTCTGACTGTCTGTCTGTCTGTCCGTACGTGTGAAAACCTAGATCTCAGCTATTATAAGAGCTGGAGCTACCAAATTTGGAGACAATATGTGTTAATTCTGCATTCTGCATTTTATTTTGGATTTTCGCCACGCCTCCATCCGCCCCCATAAATCGAAAAAAAAGTGGATTGTAGCTGCAAATATAGCTCTACAGCAATCAAATAAGGAAGATATTCAGGAAATAGTAGTGCCTTGTGACCATGTGTTGATGGGTGATGGTGATGGTAGCTGATTGTTAAGCGAGAGGTTCGCAGTTCAACTCCTAGTGACCGCGACCGACTTATATTTATACCCTTGCAGAGGGTATATTAATTTTAGCCAGAAGTTTGCAACGCACCTTAGGAGACATCTCCGACCCTATAAAGTATATATATTCTGAATCAGCATCACCAGAGGAGTCGAAAAATGGATGTCCGTCTGTCCGTCCGTCCGTCCGTCCGTCCGTCTGTTGCAACGCAAACTAGTCTCTCAGTTTTTGAGCTATCTTCATGAAACTTGACACACGAGCTTATTATTTCTGTAGGCTGTAAGTAAGTCGGAACGAGCCAGATCGGACCGATATATCGTATAGCTGTCATAGAAGCTATCGGCCGATTTTTGTTGTTTTTCAAGATATTGCAACAAGATTTGACAAATATTATTCTTATTACGTTCTTAATGTGCTGTCAAAATTGTATTAAAATCGGACCACTATAACATATAGCTGCCATAGGAACAATCGGCTGAAATCAGGGTTTTTGTATGCAAACCTGTTTTGTTTATGGAAATACCGCACATTATCAATACTTTTTAATGTTATACAGTAACCCGCCCTTAGTTTTTCCATTTAAATATCTCAGACGTTTATATTCTATAGCTGTTATAGGAACAATCAGTCAGTCCGTCTGTCTGTTGCAACGCAAATTAGTCCCCCAGTTATTGAGCTATCTTCATGAAACTTTGCTCACAAGCTTCTTATTTCTGCCCTCTTTAAATAAGTTGGAACGGGCCAGATCGGACTGATATATCGTATAGCTGTCATGGAGCCTATCGGCCGATTTTCGTTATATTTCAAGATATAGCTATCAGGCTTACCACATCCAAATCTAAGTGTGTCCCTAATAATAAAGTTCGAAATCGAACTTGTATAACTTATAACGATCAACGATCGGCCTAATGAAGGTTAATGTTGCAATTTTATGGAAATCTGAGTACTATTACATATAGCTGTTAAACAAAAAATCATGTAGCTGTTATTCAAACGCATTTTTAAATGAGAACTTTCCAAATTTATTTATATTTTATGACCAACAGATCCTTTACAACACAAAGACATTTCCTCATAACATTTTGTGTTAAGTATATAAGAAATCCAGGTATATACAAAAGCATTAAAAAGGTAGAATTATTTTTTTTCGAAGCAGGTAAAAATCTTGACTTCCTGTACTGTTATAATTGTTCAATAAATACCACAGAAACCAGCAGCAATCCAAATATATTTTATATTTTGTATAACTGCAAGGGTATGAAACCTTCGGCAAGCCGAAGGTAGCCTTGCTTTCTTGTTTTTTATCGTATCTTATATTTTTTTTTATTTTACAGTTTGTTGCAAATTCAAAATAAGTTTTTAGTATATTTAAAGCCACATAGAATCGATAGAGACGTTGAGCAGCAATAAAATAAAAACAAACGACAAATCTGATTAGATATGTTGAGATGTATTTTGAGGCACCATATATGTATGTATGATCTGAGGCGTCTCTTTCACACATGCATAATTTAAAGCCCTCTGCTGACTTATAACTGCAAAGTAATAAAAGCAAAGGGCAACATCCAATAAGAATCGAGTGGAACTTTCATAGGCAAAACAAATTAAAGACGGAAGGAAATAAAAAGCAATAACGCATTGTTCACATTCGGCACTTGCTTTTTCGAAGAGTTGTAGCGGGTATTTCACAGTCGAATACGCTCGACTGTAGCCTTTCCGACTGTTTTAATTAATATGAATTTAACATAAAAAAAGTTTCTTAGACTTTCCTAAATTTTTTAAATGGTAACCTCAAACTTTCCATTGATCGACAATTGGGAAAGGGAATAGTCCCAGAGAATTGTTTCTTGATTTTACATGCAATTGATGAAAACGCCTATATTAGCGAAACCAAATTAACCCATTTCACGGCTTTTCCCAAAAAAGCAGGTACGAAAACAAATGCAGCTGCATTTAGACATAAGAAGAAAGGGTCATAAAATCGCCACGGCGCCCACTAATTGCGCTGGCAACAAATTACAATAACAAAATACATACACGTCCGCTGCCTGAATCTGTATGTATACATGACCGATTTGGATCAAACTCCTGGTTGACGCATAACATGCTTTAGATCATTGGCCGAAGGGTTAATATGACGCGAACTGATCATGACTTGTTGAAGAATTCAGATCAGATCATCACCGCTATCTGTTAAGTGAGCTGCATTGATGTATAAATTGCTGGTATTAAGCGGGTCAAGGAAAATGTGAATTTTGCAGGTCTTATTCCTTCAATAGTTTTCCTTTTAATCGGAAATTATCGATGGGCATGCCACCCAACACTTAGTAACACTAACTTCTGGAGCGTATGGTACACAAGATTCTTAATGCCAAATTTGATGTCTCTAGCTTTTATATTATCTGTGCTTTCACTCCAGACGTACATACCGACATGACTCGGCTAATAATCTTGAGAAAGAATATGAGGTTTACCCCGCTTCTTATCATACATTCGCACAGAGTTAGTACAGCCTTTTTCGACCATATATTCCGTTTGGACAAATAACACAGGAGTTATTCAAGAAAGCATTTTCAATACGAATATATGGAACGAGCACTAGCCTGCGAGGTGCTGGGATAAAGTGACTTCGACGTTTCGCTTTATTGGGTCTTGAAAAGGATGTACTAATTTTTGGCCAGATGTTTGCAACACACTTTCGTCGAAATTTTACCGTGTCAGGAATGTTTTGGTTTTGGATTCGGTATAAAACATATATCGCATAAATACGTCAAGGCCTCCATTGTTTTTTGGCTTTGAACATTTTTCAGGTTTTTTAATGTTAAGTCGAATAGATTTAGAAAGTCTAAATACATAAGAAATTTTCAGTTTTGTGAGGTTATGACGAAATCCAGACGTTATGGCGGAATTACGACTCCGGATTCAGATTCAGCGACCCAAAATACATACATAATAACTGCATATTCCGCATACCCTGATCTTGACATTTTTTTGTTTTGTGGGACTGTGTAATCGTTAATAGCCGATTTGCGCAGGCGGTTAGCGTGACACTCAACATGAATTAATAACATCCGTAGTGTATAGAAATATTCATGCCCAATTTGGTTTTTTTAAAAGCTGAGAAAAAGACGTGGTATCAGACTTACAAATGGACAGACTGACAGACTGTCATGGTTTGATTAAATATAAACGAAACAAGTCGGAAAGGCTACAGTCGAGCTGACTCAACTGTGATATACCCGCTACACTTCTTCGGAAAAACACGTGCCAAATGTGAACAATGCGTTCTTGCTTTTTATTTCTTTCCGTCTCTAATTTGTTTTGCCTATGCAAGTTCCACTCGATTCTTATTGGATGTTACCCTTTGCTTTTATTACTTTGCAGTTATAAATTATGCATGTGTGATAGAGACGCCTATACATACATACATATATGCTGCCTCACATTACATCTCAACATATCTAATTAGATTTGGCGTTTGTTTTTTGTGTTGCTGCTCAATGTCTCTTTCGATTCTAAGTGGCTTTAAATATACTAAAAATTTATTTTGAATTTTGCAACACACTATAAAATAAAAAAATATAAGATACACAAAAAAATAAATATAAGGCGCCGCGGCCACTCGACCACTGCATTTCTTACGCGATGACCGATAAAATTGCAAAAAAGAGTTGCCACATAATTAAAAAAAAGTTGTCTGCTGCTGGAGTTGAACTCGGGTGCTAACATTAGGAAAAACCGACATAAGCACATGGCAACAGGGTAATACTATTTCTTGTATATCTTCTTTATTTATCAGCCGATCTTATTGAAACTTTGCCAACACGCCCGCATGGTGGTTTTTATCACATGTATACAAAATGATTGCTGCAGCTACAATCGACTTTTTTTTCGATTTATGGTCTGCCCCCATGGAGGCATGGCAAAAATCCAAAATAAACTTGATCTGCGTGCAGAATTAACACATATTGTCCCTAAATTTGGTAGCTCTAGCTCTTATAATAGCTGAGGTCTAGGTTTTCACACGGACGGACAGACAGACGTACATAGCTATATCGACTCGGCTGTTCATGCTGATTCAGAATATATATACTTTATGGGGTCGGAGATTTCTCCTTCTGCCTGTTACAAACAGTTGGTTGGCACAAAGTTATAATACCCTTATACTCTTCGAGTAGCGGGTATAAAAAGTTAGTTCGGTTTTTTTTTTTGATTTTTTAAAAGATGATAACTTTAGGTTCATTTGTCCAATTTAAGTCAAATATGCGCCGTTTTGTTCGTAAGCTTGTTGCCAACGAGAATCCTATTGACAAAAAACTCGGAGAGCCAATTTTCATAGGCCTCTCTTGAGGCCAATTACTCAACATTAAGCGCGTTCGCCAAGACAGAAAAAGATGTTAATCACTTGGTGGCAGGTCCGGACTATAAGGTGCATTAAGACCTCCCATCCGAGCTTCTGGCGCGTCACCAAAGAAGTGTGTGTCCTGGCGTTGTCCTGATGGAACACAATTCGGCTGTTGATCAAAGATGGCCTCTTTTAAATGAGTGCTGCCTTCAAGCGGTCCAGTTGTTGGCAGTAGAGGGCCGAATTGAGCGCTTGGGCATTGGGGAGCAGCTCGTAGTAGATGTTTCCTTGCCAATCCCACCAAACACACAGCAAAACCTTCCTGGCCGTCAATCCGGTTTTGGTCACCGAGCCTTGACTACGACCGTTTGCGCTCGCTGTTGTCGTCGACGTCACGTAACACTAGTATACTAGACACTAGACAATAACGCTGTCTCTTATATAAAAACCGAACGAACTTCTTTCTTTACCTAATATATCCCCTGCAATGGTATAAAAATGTAAGGGGTGGCTTTCACGTAAATTTATGAAAGGTCCGCAATTCGAGGAAACGCTGGAAAACCCCACTTAGTTGTAGTGCGTCTGATTAAATGGTTTAGAAAAAATGTATTGATTTCAAGATGCTAACGATGAAAAAGAGAATTCAAATATGTATTACATATGTATATAGTAATTTTTTACTCTTAATGACTCGCATCTAACCAATTGTACGGTGCAAGTGTATGTGCTTTGTTGGGGCTTTTGAAAATTAATGTGATTGTTTATCCTTTTTGTATTTTCAGATGTGTTCATTGGGTGCAGTCTGTAGGATGGTGCAATAATATAGCATGGAATGTCGGGCCATTAACAGCTCGTCAGTATTCTCTTGCCATAGAACGCTATGAATGGAATAAGCTACAAAGTTTTAAAAGTATTGTTCCAATGATACATTTAAGTTGGAACTTAGCCAGAAATATAAAAGTTTCAGATATAAAACTTTTTGAGCTTATAAAGTAAGTTGCATATAATCAATAAATTAAGTTTGTGTAAATTCGCAGAATTCTTAAAAGTTGCTACGTTTTATTTAGTTTAAGGACAAAAATGTGTCCATTCGTGAAAGGATCTAGAAGAGGTTTTAAGTTTAGGTGTAATAGACCATTAGAAACATATTACAAAAGTTGTACACTCGAAAATCTGAAGTCATAACACAAAAATACAGATACAAATAACTAATCTTGAAATATTGTGTATAGCATTGAAAAGTGGTCGAAGAAAATCGTTCATAATTAAAACCAAAAAGTCTCCAAAACGATGTCATAAAAGAAATAATGAATTAAGAACTATTGGGAGGGTTGACTTTTTATTTATTTAATTCTTGCTGTTCACAGACTAAAATAAAGCTTTTAGAGATTGTAGCGGTAGGTGTAGCCTTTGTAGACACCTTTTTAGTTGTTGTATATTTCTTTTTATAGTAGTAGGGCATTATAGCTGTATGCCAACCGAAAATGTATGTAACAGGCAGATACATCTCCGACCCCATAAATTATATATCTTCTTGATCAGTGTGAACAACCGAGTCGATATTGCCATGTCCGTCTGTTTGGATTTTTGACAATCTTTCATCCACTCCCATAAATCGAAAAAATGGATTGCAGTCGCAAGAAGAGAAAAATATTACAATTCTACACTCGAAAATCTGAAGTCATAGCCCAAAAATATAGATATAAGCTTTAAAGTAAATTTTAAACCCAACTTCATATCTCAGATCCGTTATCAAATAACAAATCTTGTTATATTGTGTATACCATTGGAAAGTGGTTAATTAAAATCAAATCAAAAAGTCAAAGAAAATCGTATATCATAAAGACCTAAAAGTCGTTAGAAATATGTCATCAAAGAAAGAATGATTAGAACTTTCGAGAGGCTTAACTTCTTTTTTATTTATTACTTTCTGTTCAAAGACTAAAAGAAAACTTTATGAGGTTGTAGCGGTAGGTGAAGCTGCTTCAGATACTTTTTTAGTTGTCAATTAATTTTTATAACCACAACTCCTACATCTATTAGCCCTAACCACTATTAATTCGAACATCATGTGTTATTTGCAGTGTGCAATGTTCAACACACGATATTTTCAATACTATTACAGATAATGTATGCCAATGTGATTTGTCTAAAAGATAATTTTATTCTCTTTACTAGGACATCTTGTATTTCCAACAACAACAACAACATGAGTAATTCATTCAAAGGGTAGAGTTAAGAGATAAGAAAAGAATGACCACTATTTATTCGAACGCTGCGAAAGCTTACCGTTATCACAAAAGAAAAACAAAGAAAAAGCAATCAATGTAACGGAATCACTATCTAGTCATAATCTGCAAATAATAACATAATGCAGAATGCTAAAAAAATTTAAAATTACTGCAGATCAGTAGCAACGATGGTACGTTGTAATCCTATTTGTACCGAAATCAGAGTATTGATTAGAGATTATTATAAATCTGAGAAGACAATTAATGAAATAAGCAAACGATTAAATTTGTCTAAATCGTCGGTGCATGGGGTGATCCAATTGTCCAAGAAAACTGGGAATATTGAAAATAATATTCCAAATAGAGGACGAACATCAGCAATAACACCCAGTGACAAAATGGAACGGGCCAAAATTGTAAAGACTGATCGTCACGACTCATTAATAAATTTGGCTTCAGAGTGGTCGCAGAAAATTGGCAAAACTGTCAAGCGAGAATGGACGCGACTGCAGTTAAAAAATATTGGATATGGTTTCTATAAAGTATATTTTGTTATTATTTATTTATAATTTACCCAATAACTTATTTGACTTGTAGGCCAAGAAAAAAACCCTTGCTTACGCTTCGTCAAAAAAAAAAGCGTTTGCAATGGGGGAGGAAGTCTTGGACTCAAAGGCAATAGAACACCATCATATTTTGCGATTAAGCTAAATTTGATGTTAGTTTCGGCGATATTAGAAAACGCGTCATACGTTCAAAGACAGAAACCTACCATAAAGACTGCCTTAAAACGACAGTAAAGTTTCCTGCAACCACTATGGTATGGGGATGTATGTCTACCAAAGGATTAGGAAAGTTGCATTTTATTGAAGGGACGGTTAATGCTGTAAAATATATTAATATTTTGGAAGAAAGTTTGCTGGCATCAATACCAAAACTGGCAGATTGTGGTGAATTCACTTTTTAGCAGGACGGAGCATCATCGCACACAGCCAAAACAACCAAAAATTGGCTGCAATATAAGCAAATGGAGGTTTTAGATTGGCCATCAACTAGTCCAGATCTAAGCCCCATAGAAAATATTTGGTGGCTAATGAAAAGAAAGCTTCGAAATGAGCCACAAAGGAGCATTTCTGACCTCAAAATTAAATTGCAAGAGATGTGGGACTCGAGAACATTGCGAAAATTTATTAAAATCAATGCCAAAATGTGTTAAATGTATAACACAGGCCAGAGACGTTACACAATTCTAATATTAATTAATTTGTTATATTACGCAGCGTTCGAATTAATAGTGGTAATTTTTTTTATCTCTTAAGTCTAACTTTTGAATAAATTACTCATATCTTTGTTGTTGTTGGAAATACAATACATTTTTTATCATCGTAAAGAGAACAAAATACATTGGCATACGTTATCTGTAATAGTATTGAAAATATCGTGTGTTGAACATTGCACACTGCCAAAAACACATGCTGCTCGAATTAATAGTGTTCCGACCCCACAAAGTATGCATATTATTGATCAATGTCGATATTGTAGATCTGTCTATTTTGGTAGATCTAGCACTAGGACGGACAGTCAGTCTAGCACTAGGACGGACAGTCAGTCCTAGTGCTAGATCTACCAAAATTTGCTGATCTATCAAATTGCACGCTTCTAAAATTTTTTTTTTTATTTTTGACAAGCCTTCATCCCCCCCCCCATAAATCGAAGAAATTTATTGCAGCCGCAAATATAGTTCTAAAGCACTAATTTCATATACACGTAGTAAATACCCTCCAGTAGGCGTTGTGAAAATTTAAAAGATCCCCTCTGTTACTTAATTCTTGCAAACAATCGGCGGTTGTTCATCATATATTTAAAAGTTACTAACTTCTAAAGAAATTCGTTCACATTCATAAGTGCATGCCTGCAGTTTTACCCACAGGTTTGTCTTTAATTAATTAAACTTTGAATCTAATCTCTTATTCTACTGCCAATTGTTTTTGTTTTTCCGCTCTTCATTTTCAGAGCGCAATTGTTTTTATTTTGCTCCTCTTTACATTTTCTACTACGGTGTCGGTTGTTGTCTTTTCGCTGCAGCTACTTGAAATAAACTCTCACTTTTTCTAGTGTGTGTGTGCACAACACTCTCGCATCTCATGCTGGCTCTGTGACAATGTTGTGCACATATTATGTGCCGCCTACACCGCCTATACGGCTGACCTTGTGGCCAAGCGTACTGGTTGCGCTATTGTTGGGACATGTGTCGGGAGGCAAAGGCAGGACTTGGGGAACTGTTTGTCAGTTTTCGTAAATTTGCCGATCAGTTCTCAGCGCTGTACAACTCGTTAAATAGCCTAAAATTATTCAATGAGTCGCCCAAGCTTAAGTAATCTGCTCACGTAGCGAAGCCTTTGCCTGTTGTCATTCCGCCCCCTTTCATTGACCAGCCATGCACTCCTGTGACTCAGCCGGTGATGTCGTTCACTACTCCTATGGTGACGAGATCATCGGTGGCAGAGAAAATCATCAACGAGTGTGTGCAAATGGTTTCACACAAAATTTCCGATGTGTCCGCTGTGGATTCTTTGTCAGTACCACAGATTTTAGCCTATACCTAAGGCAAGTTCAAGTTCCGGATTACCGGTTATGAACTATCCCACAGGTGTAATACCCGTGGAGCCTAAAAAGGTGTTAGGAGTTCCACTAAGGAAACAAATTTTCGTTTCCCGGCTTGCCTCTGATCTTACCTCTCAAGATGTAGTGCCTTATATTCAAGCCAAAATACAAACTGTCGAGTTGAAAGTGGAAAAATTTAAATTCTCATATGAGAGGGACATATCGTCCTTTAAAATTAGTGTCCGGCAGAACTGCTAGCCATTGTATGCTCCCCCAAATTTTGGCCAGACCATGTAGTGGCTAAACAGTTTGAGGCGAAAATGAAAAAGAATCGGAAACCGATTGCTCTTTTACTGCCAATCCAAGAAAAGTCGACTCAAAAACAAAGTGCAAAAAACTAAGTGCAACTTTTTTTCTTACATACCAAAATGTTAGAGGATTATGTAGCAAATTATCTAATCTATTCCTAAACAGCCTTTCTTTTACCTCCCATGTTTGAGTGTTTACTGAAACTTGGTTAAAACCGGATATTTTAAACACCGAAGTTTTACCAAGTAAGTATACAACCTACAACCTATGTAACTTACAATATGTTCTCACTGCGTAATGCAAATTTTCTTTTAGTTTGAAACTGTGGTACTTGGTCGATTTATCTTTAGTTTTCATATGCTATGTCGCAGGTCAACCATATCAAAAACTTTAGAAACAGATCCTTGGTTTTATGCTTCGTATCTGATCCATCTAGGGTGTCTCTAAAAAGGACTCAACCACTTTCTTTACCAGAAGATTCTTATCATCCCACTTTTGAAGCTACTTTTGATCTAGGCAAATGATTTGTTAAATATTAAAAACTGTCTAAACGTATACGCTGATTTAGAAAAGCAGACTTTGTATTATTAAACTTTTTAATTTCCAACTGCGACTGGTCAGATCTTTACTCGTCTACTGATATTTCAGTTTCTATCAGACATGCTCGAGTAAGCCACCATGGTTTACAAAAGAGCTGCCTCGCCTTAAAAAATCAAGTCTATTGAAAGTTGTCATTTGAAAATACCACTGCAGATACCGACCAAGCCATGGCCGATATGTTTGCTAGGTTTTTTTTAAACCACGTATTCGCCTACTACACAAAAGATTAATTTTTATCCATACAACATTCTTTGCTCAAATGGTATCTTCACCCCTATTCTAAACGAAAGTTCACTTGTTAAGGATCTTCACTTGGTTAAACCAGTTTTTCACCAGGTCCCGACGGTGTTCCCGCTTGTGTACTTCGGTTCTGTACCAATTCCTTAAGTAGGCCATTGCTCAAACTATTTTCGCTGTCCTTAGATACTTAATCCTTTCCTTCCATTTGGAAGGAATCTTTTATCATTCCCTTGTTTAAGAAGGGCAGTAAGTTTGAAGCAAGCAATTATGGAGGTATCTCTAAATTGTCGGCTATATCTAAATTCTTCGAGAATGTTTTAACTCCTCACTTGCAACATTTCTGTAGATCCGTCATGTTGCCTTCTCATCATGCATTCACGAAACGCCGCTCAACCACGACAAATTTGCTTCAGCAGACATCCTTTGTTATAAAAAGTTTTCAGGAAAATTTTCAAATTGATGTTTTTATACTATATAGCATTTGACTCAAAATCATTCCCTTCCTGCACTTAAACTCAGCCTCCTAGGCTTCTCACCAAAACTACTTATTGGGATTGCGAGTTATCTGAATGGCAGCACTCAAAGAGTTGTCTTTAAAAATGTATTTTCACAACTTCTTCATGCCACATCTAGTGTTCCTTAGACCCCTTCCTTTTTTCATAACTTTCCCGTACTCCAATGTTTGAGGATGATGTAATAAAGTGTGCCCTTTTGATCGGTTGGGCGAGAGGTGGACATTCACTGTATCTGGGATTCGCGCGAAACAAGCATCAGCTTAGTTTTTCATGGACCACTCGATTATACATTCATTGTATTAATACATCAAAAAATGAAGATATTCAAAAGATAGTAGAGCCTTGGGACCATGTGTTTTTGACTGTTTTTATTCCCTTTGACCAATAATGCGGATTCGCGCGAAACAAGCATCAGCTTAGTTTTTCATGGACCACTCGATTATACATTCATTGTATTAATACATCAAAAAATGAAGATATTCAAAAGATAGTAGAGCCTTGGGACCATGTGTTTTTGACTGTTTTTATTCCCTTTGACCAATAATGCGCTGCTATAAGTAGTTGAGATCGCGATGCGTTTTGCGCGAGTATCTGATTGTGTAAGATCGAGTAGGTAGGTGGCATAATAATTTGTGCAGAATTATCTTTTTGCATTTTTTTTTTTGCAATTATTTGTACCGAAAATTTTTGGAATGATTCATAATGCAATTTCGCAATCATCGACTGTGCTTATTAGATTCATTAAAAAAGTATTTATCTTTAATTAAAATTATTAATACTGCACGCTGATCAAGTTTATTGTGGATTTTTGTCACGCCTCCATAAATTGAAAATATATCGATTGTAGCCGTAAATATAGCTCTACAGCAATCATTTAAAATACACGTACTAAATACCAACATGCGGGAGTTTTGTGAACATTTCAATAAGATCGGCGAGGAGAACTTATTTCAACTTGAGCTGCAGTCAGTGGGTCTAAAACTCTGTTTTATTTTGTTTGTTTTCTATTTTTAATTTTACAGTGTGTTGCAAAATACCAAAAAACATTAAGGCCACTTACAATCGAAAGATATATACACAAAACAAACAAAAATCTGATTAGATATGTTAAGATTTATTGTGAGGCACCACATATGTATAGCTTTTCTTTCTCACAAGCATCATTAAAAGTCCTCTGGTAAATGCTAACTGCGAAGCAATAAAGGCAAAGTGGCAACATCCAATAAGAGCCAAGTGTAACGTGTACAGGCAAAAACATTTAGAGACGGAGAGAAATGATAATCAAAAACTCATTGGCCTAATTTAGTACCTGTTTTTCCCACCGAATATATCACTGCGAGTATGCTCGGCTGTAGTCCTTTTGACTTGTTTGTTATTATTTAAACATAAAAAAAAATTATTAACTATCATATCGGACTAAAAAAGATTTTTTTTTTTTCAGGATGTGCTTATGCCAATCGTTAAAAAACGTATTTCACATACAGGAATATGTGAAGTCTAAAGGAGTCGAAATACGTTTCAATGGCCGAGGAAAAAATGAAGCTTCTCATTATTGTGGTCAATGTGAAGTAAGTTAAATATTAAACCATTATTTTGTGCTGTTCATTTAAAAACATCTACATATACACCGACACACCTCTCATTGTGAAGAACTTTGACATATTCAACTGACACCAAATCAAAACTGGTATGAAGAAAACTTAATTTAATAAATAAGCTATAGTGTAAAACGCTCGATTCAGACGGTCGGCAAGGCTACACTCGAGCTCGCCCGACCGTACGATACCCTTCGCCTAATTTTGAAATTCCGTTACAAACTGGTAAACATACTTATAATTTTAAACAGATAATCAACCAGCGCATATTATTTTGTCACCTATTGCTTATTCGATATCACTAACACAAACAGGCCTTCGTACAAAACGCGTCGCGACGTCGCCTTGCCGTCAATTACTCATAGCAGCGCACTGGTTGCTGCTCGTACCATCCATTTGTACTGAAAACGTTATTTTGAGTTCAATCGGATTGTAATTTAAAGGAAAGGTATATATAGTATTCATATATATGTATACCGAAGCAGAATACTTTGCTAAATAATTGAACATTTCCGATTTTTTTTGGTGCTATTGCGGGGGCTTGATATCGGAACTTTGAAATAAACATTATTTGCTTCTTGTATATTAGGAACCTCCATGCCAAATTTGGTATCTCCAGCTTTTATAATACCTGAGATCTGTGCATTCACACAGACACCTGACTGACAGACGGTAAGTCGGACATGGCTAAATCGACTCGGCTAGGGATCCTGTGCAAGTATATATACTTGTGGGGTCTTTTCGACAAGTTTTTACTTGTGGAGCTGTGTAATTTTAGTAGTCGGTAGCGGAGTAGCATTCTTACGTGATATATAAGAAATTGCTAATAAGTTTCATTATGTTTCTATCATTCTAGGTTGAAGTGTTTAACGTATTGTTTATAAGAGAACAAGAAAAAAGGCATGTTGTCCATTGCCTTCCTTGCGCACTAAAACTATCTCCATCGTTGCAAGGAATTGTTTGTCTTGAGGAGTACCGTCTATCAGAGCTGCAGAATGTGTACGACTCATTTACACTATATAGATCGCAAGGAATTGGACAACCACATCAATAGTACACATTATTTGAATAATAATTTTAACACTTTTATTATAATTTAAATTTCTGAAATAAAGCGAAATGGGATTTATAATAATCATTATGAATTGGCTAAAATAAAATTTTTTTAAGATTAAGAGAAGCCTTTTATAGCGTATATTTATTTCGACTTGGTGATTGCAACGCATCTTAGAAGACATCTACGACCATTTAAAGTATATACACTTGTGCGCACGCAAATTTGTTGTTTTTGGGCCATGAATTAAAAAAATTGTATTGTATATTGTTTTTATCAGAATATGCGTAACCTGCCGAAGAAGACGTCTGCAACCCCATAAAGTTCATATATTCTTGCTCAGGATCCCTAGCCACCCAGTCGATCTAGCCATCTGTACGAGCGACTAATTCACAGCTTATAAAATGGCTTGGGACTTTAAATTTGGCATGGAGGTTTCTCTACACTCGGGATGGTTAATGTTAATTTCGACTTTTGTGTTCCAAGCCTAACACCCACGCTAACCGGTTATTTACGATTATTCAACGAAATTTTCGATTGAACAGAACAAGCACAAATGCCTGAATGGGTGAAAATAAGAATTGTAATAATAATGTAAGCACAAGTGGAAAACGATTGTTTTCACTATGGCGTGTGGCGCATTAGTCGTTAAGATATACAAACAAGTCGGAAAGGCTACAGTCGAGCGGACTCAACTGTGATATACCCGCAACAACTCTTCTCTTGTGAACAAAGCGTTCTTGCTTTTTATTTCTTTCCGTCTCTAATTTGTTTTGCCTATGCAAGTTCCACTCGATTCATATTGAATGTTTCTCTTTGCTTTTATTACTTTGCAGTTATAACTCTGCAGAGGGCTGAAAGAGACGCCTATACATACATATGTACATATGTTGGAACATTATTCTTATTATTTTCCATTTTATTAGCGCAGCGAGTTTCGGCCACACATTCACGCACAAGTTCTTAAACGCAACTGTTCTGCGTAACACACTTATGCTTTATGCTTTCCACCGAACCACGCTCGACGACAGTGTGCAGCTGGCGTCCCGCTAAAACGGTTCTTCTTAAACTACAAAACTACAAAACAGACAACCAATCGCAATACACAAAAAGACTGACGCAATATTTGCGTCCCAAACGAAATCCACTGTTGCAGCCAAATACATTGAAAGCATACACACAAATTACGCGCCGACACGGCCATCCTGACCATTACACGACCTCGTGAAATATTATTAACAGCGCCTTGTAATACTTCTTTTTCTTTTTTTTTTTCTTCTTTTTATTAACTTAACAAACTATAAAATCAAAGACGAACTTAATCTCGTATTCTTATCAATCTAATTTTAATCAACAATAGATTCTTTAAATTCTTTGTTTCATTAATAAACTATTACAAACTTATTTTCTTTCTATTCAATTTATAATCCATATTAATTCATTTTATTTCATTGTTAAACACACAGGTTTCATATTGTACTATCTAATGCGCCACACGCCATGATCAAAACAATTGTTTTGCACTTGTGCTTGCATTAATATTACAAATTTCATCATCAGCCCCTCAGGCTATTTCATTTCACTAATTTCATTACTGCCTCTTTCAACAGTTTCCTTTTTTAATCATTTCATTATTGGCTCCTTCAACAGCCCCACTACTGTCTCTTTCAACAGCTTCACTACTGTCTCTTTCAACAGCTTCACTACTGTCTCTTGCAACAGCTTCCACTTCACTTGTTTCACCTGATTCTTGGTCACAATCTTCTAATTCATTTGGTACATACCCATCTGGCATTCTTCTTATATCATCATGAGCGTATTTATAACTTCTATTGCTGGTCAATGACCTGAGCATATATCTATCTCCATCTAACAACTTAGCTATCTGAAACGGTCCTCTAAACTTTGGACTTAACTTTGTTTGATGCCTCTCCTCGTTTTTCAATAATACAAAATCACCAACTTTGTGTCTGATAACTTTAGCTTTGTTTTTATCAAAATATGCTTTATTATATATCGCTGCAGCGGAAATATTTTGAGCTGCCTGTGTTCTTGCTTTTTGCAAATCAATCTCTTCTTCCATTTCACAAGGTGGAAGTAACCCCAATGGGCGAGCAACTTTTCCAATAAATAGTTCTAAGGGACTTGCCTTTGTCACTCGACTAACTGTACAGTTTAAAGCTAACTGAACCTCTCCTAACGCATCTTGCCAAGAACGGCTACTAGTCTCGACAGCCGTTAATAAATTTTTTAGAGTACTCATAATGCGCTCAACTTGCCCATTAGCTCTACTTGCACCAGTCGCAATCAAATGCAATTGTATTTTCTGTTGTGAGCAAAACTCACTAAACTTATTGCAGGCAAAACACCTACCCTGATCTGCTACTATGCGATTTGGTACCCCAAACAAGGATATTACCGATGTCACAGCATTTATGCAACTTTCGGCGTCAATTTTAAGCGTGTGCTTTAAATAAACAAATTTAGTGAAGGCGTCTACTTGCACTATAATATACTCTTTTTGATCCGACTTCCCACTCAACTTTCCAGTTATGTCTATGTGAATTGTGTGCCAAGGTGTACTTACTTTTGGTATTGGATGAAGGCTAACTTGGGTTTTGCCCGAAGAACTCTTTGACATTTTGCAAGTAATGCAGTTTTCAACAAACTTCCGGATGTACTTAGACATTTTCTCAAACCAGTAATAATCATAAGCTTTGTCCAATGTCTTTTCCCATCCTAAGGGCATGATTGATTCATGGATTTGATTTATAACGGACCATCGAAATGCTCGAGGAACAATTGATAAGGATCTAGTTCTGTTATTTCTCTGAATTTTTCGGTATAATATTCCACCTCTCAACTCGTAAGTTTTGGCAACGTCCTCGGCCAAAGTGTCGTCTTTTATTTGCTTTATAATATTGACTATTTCGGGATCCTGAAGCTGTTCAGCCAAAAGCCAATTGCTAGATATTTCTGCTAAATTAACCCGTTTTTCAGGAATTTTCCAAGCATTAGCTATTAAATCAGACGAGGGCAAATTTCTTGAGAAGAAGTCAACATGAGCCATTCGTTTGCCTTCTCTATATTGTAAGTCAAATGTAAACGACTGTAAATAAGCCCACCACCTCTGCACCCTATGAGAAAGATCTTGTTTAGTTTTTGAAGCTTTCAGCGAATTACAGTCAGTAAATACAACAAAATTTCTTCCCAACAAATAATGCCGAAAATGCTTTATAGCCACAACCACAGCAAGAGTTTCCAATTCATAAGAATGATAACGTGACTCAGCAGGGGACGCCGCTTTACTAAAATATTCAACAACATGCGATTTATTATTTATTTTCTGTAACAAAATTGCTCCATAACCCTGAGAGCTTGCATCTGTGTGTAACTCGATTGGGTATTGAGGGTCGAAAATTACAAAAACTGGCTTCTGTGTAAGGATAGAAATAACTTTTTGCCTATTTTTTCATACTCTGGCTTTCAAATAAATGCATTCTTTTCTGAAGTCAAATAATATAACGGCTTCATAAAACACGAAAATCCTTGCATGAATTGCCGAAAATATGACGCTAATCCAATGAACTGCCGTAACGCAGGAACTGATATTATAACATTGAATCCAGGAGACAGTACTTCCCGACCAATTATAATATCATTATTTAAATGCTCATTGTCCACAACATGGAACAATATTTCAATACAATGGTTATTAATATTGACGTTGCTAATTATCTGCAATTTACTACAAATGCTGTCATTGCCAATACCTTTCAGCGTCACTACGTGATTAAATCTTTTGCCAAAAAGTTTTACACTTATCTTTTGTTTGATCAATGAACACTCAGCTCCGGAGTCGAAAATAATCGAAAATTTCTCTCCACGATGAAACATCTCTCCTTTGGGCTCTACCCAAGTGATGTCAGGGTAACATATTTGGGAAAGCCACTGAGATGCACTACCTTCCATAGCTGTACTCAAAGCCATCACCAACGCGATGCCTTTTATTTCATTTTCCGTTAGAATTATATTCACTGTAGAGCACCACGCCGACGCGTCGGCGCCAACAACGTAGGCATTGAACTTCGGAAGCACCACTGTTTTTTTGTTGTTTTTATCGGATGCCGTTGTTTGTAAGGCTTTAACAAGTTCAATAAAGTTTTTATTTTGCATTTCCATTAAAACTCGCCATGGGCCATCTAAACTATTAGGTAGCGAGCCAGATCCCACTTCTGATGTTGGAACATTATTCTTATTATTGTCCATTTTATTAGCGCAGCGAGTTTCGGCCACAAATTCACGCACAAGTTCTTAAACGCAACTGTTCTGCGTAACACTTATGCTTTATGCTTTCCACCGAACCACGCTCGACGACAGCGTGCAGCTGGCGTCCCGCTAAAACGGTTCTTCTTAAACTACAAAACTACAAAACAGACAACCAATCGCAATACACAAAAAGACTGACGCAATATTTGCGTCCCAAACGAAATCCACTGTTGCAGTCAAATACATTGAAAGATACACACAAATTACGGGCCGACACATACAATGCATCTCAACATATCTAATCAGATTTGTCGTTGTTTTTTCTATTGCTGTTCAATGTTTTTTCGATTCTAAGTGGCTTTAAATATACTAAAAACTTATTTTGTATTTGGCAACATACTGTAAAATAAAAAAATAATATAAGATACAAAAAAAATAAATATAAGGCGCCGCGGCACCCAGGATTTGAACTCCGGACCTCTCGCTTAACAGTCAACTACCATCACCACTCGACCACTGCATTTCATACGCGATGACCGATAAAATTGCACTATGAATATTTTCGGTGCACATAATTAAAAAAAAAAAGTGGCCTGCTGCTGAAGTTGAACTCGGGAATTAACAATAAAAAACCGACATAAACTTATTTTGAACTTTACATACATTGCAAAACAAATGTCATAATTATTACTTTACTTTACTGGCATTAAAATAGAAGACTTCTGCAAGACCAAGTCCAATTGCCCTTGATTTTTGACTTAAAGTAAAACTTAAATTGCATGGGCCATGAATTTACAATGTACATGTGTAATATAAATTAATATGGCTTCGACCGAAAACAAAAAAACAACAACAACGGATCAAAATAAAACAAATTATTTGTTGGGCCCATCTGGATTCGAACCATCGGTCTCTAAAAACAAAATCTCTACTAGCAGCCACTACTTCCACTGCGCCGACACCGCACTGACACCAACGTCGGCAAAGTTGCATTATGAGACCATTTAGATTATTATACATGAAAAGAATAAATATGCAATGCGGCGGCGGCGGCGTTGTTTTGTTTTTCATTGCTTAATTGTCTTTATTCAAATTAATTTGAATTAACCACAAATATTTTTCAAAAATGAAAAAATACACATCACACAGCCGCCGGCCGACGTCGAACCAAGGAGTTGAACCCCGGGCCTCACGCTTAACAGTCAACCAACTCACCACTCGGCCACTGCACTTCTTACGCAACGGCCGACAAAATTGCAATATGAATATTTTCGGTGCACATAATTAAAAAAAAAATTTGCCTGCTGCTGGAGTTGAACTCGGGAACTAACATTAGAAAAAACCGACATAAGCACATGGTCACAAGGCAATACTAATTCTTAAATATCTTCTTTATTTTGCGGCCGATCTTATTGAAACTTTCGCAACACGTCCGCATGGTGGTTTTTATCACATGTATAAAAAATGATAGAGCTATATTTCCAGCTACAATCGACTTTTTTCGATTTATGGGGCGGATGGAAAATCCAAAATAAACTTGATCTGCGTGCAGAATTAACACATATTGTCTCCAAATTTGGTAGCTCTAGCTCTTATAATAGCTGAGATCTAGGTTTTCACACGGACGGACAGACAGACAGACAGTCAGGCGGACATGGCTATATCGACTCGGCTGTTCATTCTTTTTTTTTTTTCTTTTTGACGTTGATACAATGCGAACAAGTGAGATGTGGGGGTCTTTGTTACACATAAGGATCAAGTCATTCAAGCCAGACCATCTTTTAATAAAGCCAAGCACTCCAAGCGAGGCTAAATTGCGATGTATGAATAATGATTGTATAAGACAACCACAAGAGTGTAGGAAACGTACTTTGCACTGACTCGATAGAATGTCATCGAAGCTTGCCCCACACGGAATTTCATTCAGGTTCAGAAATTCCTAACCTGAGATGAAAGCTATTAGATCGACGAGTAAGTAAGGTGGCGAGTAGTCATCTTTAAATTGATAACAAAGCTTTACATCGTCGCATGCATACGACTTTGGGAAAATCTTGACGGCTGTTGAGCCTAGAAATAAAAGTTTGGAAAATTTTTACAAATTTCAAAATATGCGTTACACTTTTAGATTATTTTAAACGTCGACTTTGGAAAACTAAAGGTTTAAAAAAAAAAAAGTTTTGAAAATTTTAAAAAGGTGTTAAATAAAAACGTCTATTTTTATAACGGAATTTGACAAACAAAAAACTTTTTGAAAATTTTGAAAAATTTTTTTACACTTTTCAGTTATTTTTCACTAATATGTCCACTTTTGCAAAAATCTAACGGCTTTTGACAAACAATTTTATTTTTAAATTTTGAACAATTTTTTACACTTCTCAGTAATACTATAATCCACTTTTTCAAAAATCTAACGGCTTTTGACAAAAAAAAAAAAAAAAATTTTTTGAAAAAAAAAAGATGCGTTAAACTTTTCAATTATTTTAAACGTCGACTTTGGCGAAAATCTAACGGCTGTTGACTAAAATAAAATTTTTGATAATTTTGAAAAATACGTAACACTTCTTAACAATTTTAAACGTGGGTTTTTTGAGAAAATCTATCGGTTTTTGAAAACAATATATTACAAAATTTTAAAATATGCCTTAAACTTTT